>MU182268.1:399812-422945 GCA_016904865.1 Pissodes strobi | reverse complement strand
TCGTCCGATCACTGAAGTTAAGCAACGTCGGGCGTGGTTAGTCCTTGGATGGGTGACCGCTTGCTTTGGTTTTATGAAGATTTCACTTCTACCGCGTATGAACTGTTATTAGCTTTATATAGTTTTTAATATTTGCGGATAATAAGACAATGACATTTTCATTCTTGCGTGCGCGCCATGTCTTCGTGATTCAACTAGTCGTTTGTATGTGCCCTGGTGGTCTAGGGGTTTGCATGGTTAACCTTCACTTCAGCGACTCGAGTTCAAACCCCGTCGATGATTTTTTTTTAAGTTATATTTCTAAACTGTTTTTTTTTTCTTGTTTTTGGGTATGTCTTGGGTTAGTTTGGGTTAGCACCTGGTTGGTTTCCTTTTCTTGAGCCCCCGTAGCGAGCGAAGCTAGCGGAGGGCCATACGAAAAATTAAATAGGTATAGGGATGGCAACGCTGTATCGATGTTTTTAAAAAATCGATACATCGATAAACAAACATCGATGTTTTCCATCGATGTTCGATATGAATCAATGCATCGATGCATCGTGCCAATGTACGAATATCGATGTTATGTACATGCTGTTGAAAAGCTCCGCTAACGAGTCACGACACGACTCGTTTCGGAGGCAGACCCGCCGACGTGCAATATCAATATCATACCGTGTTTTCTTGTAATGTGAAGATTCCCTATTAAGAGAATTAGAAAAAAGCTTCGGCACGTGAGAGCGCGTGAATTTATTAGCATATGGTAAATTTTTTGATTCCAGATTCAAAAATGGACATATTAATAATCCCATTGCGTCCTCAATGTCTTAAAAAATAATAAATAGCCTCGTCCTTAACGAAATAAATTCCAAAGAAGGAAGGTCAAACAATTCTTTGCCTGAGTCTATAGTGACAACGACAATTCACATTTACAGAATAAAGAAATTGATATATGGAGCAACCAAATGTTAGATTAAAACATGTAACAAATAGTGATGATACAAGATACAATTAGTGCAGAAATACGAATCTACCTTTCTGCACCGCTTTCAAATCTAAAACAAAATCCGATAGAGGAATGGGAACACTTAAAAGCCACATATCCAAATCTCTATCAGGTGGCCAGAAAATACCTTGGAGTTGCCTGGTTTGTCATTTACATTTTTGAATAAAACATTTTTAGCTATTCTCTTAACTTGTTTAATTCTTCCCAAAGCAGCAACGTGTAATTTATGTACCTATACTGGTCAGCGATCACACATAACACATTTCCTTCCAGGTATTAAAAAAATATGAAATATTTTAATTACACTATAAAAAAACATCGATATTTCACAACATCGATGTTTTTTTATCGATACATCGAAGACATCGATGTTGTCTTTCCAATGTATCGATGTAGCGATACATCGGTTTCTTGGTTCGATGTTGCCATCCCTAAATAGGTATGCGAAGGAATGAAAATGATATTGTCGGAGTATCGTCAAGTGTTTTTAATATTCTGCTGAAGTTTTCACTTCTGTCGTCGTACGGTTTTAAGGGCACGCCTTTCTTGTAAGAGAAGTACTTACCTATGTTCTTGCAATATATCGAAAAACAGGCAGAAAACTTTAAAACTTAAAGTAATTTTAGTAATAACCATGCGAAATATGCCGTTTATACAGATAAATACGATTTTTAATAATGATCAGTGTTTGCCAGATAAAAAAAATGGTATCTCACGCTTGAAAAATTGTATTTTAGCAAAAGAAATGGTAGGCACGTAGCAAATGGTTTACTTCACTTAAAAATTGTCTCTACGTTGCAAAAATCATTTCTGGGATCATTACAATTTTGTAGAACTGTAAAAAGTTACTATTCGTTACTCGAGTACTCGGTACTCACTCGGATCCGAAGTAACGAAAACTGAATGCAACTTTTTTTTTATAAGTCTTTGCAACTTATAAGCGGTTATTCGAATACTCGTTTTTCTAAGACTGCGCAGCATTGGCAGTCGGCCACCGGTCCGAGGATTGTAACTAAATAGGACTAATAGGAGTAGTAGGAGTAAATATGCCGAATCCGAATAACGAATACCCGATTAGACGATTTCCAATTCCGAGCGGCGGCGCCGGAAGGGAGGTCGATTACCTGTTAAATTGCGGCGGCACGGTAGGGGCATTGTCTTCTAAAGAGAATGGCAGGGTTTTGAATATGGAAAATGCAGGTTTCGAGTGATTGGCAATTCGGTGATTCCTCGGTAAATTGTGGCCTTAACCATTGTCTTTATAAAGACAATGCCTTAACATTTATATTATAGTTTTGCAGTGACGTTTGTAATTGAATTTATAGATTGATAATTATATTTTTGTTTTTAAAAGTTAGTTTTCTATATTAGATAGTGTATTTTGTGTGTGCAAGTGTGTATGGTGTATTTTGCAGAAATAAATTCAATAAGAATAATATGTTAATATTTATTAGAAGAAAAAACATATCTAATTTAAAATGTCGTTTGATAATCATTATTTTCCTTATGATCCTACAATGTATTTAAATAGCTTTTTATATGTCGATCACGTAGAATTTGATATCCGATTTCAAGTCGAATACCAAATACCTAAGGCAAAATTTAAGGAAACAAGCACTCGAATAACGGATCCAAAGTAACGAGTATTGGAACCGAAAGTAACGAATCGTTACAAGTAGTTTAAAGGAGCCGATTCTTACACCTCTACAATTTTGACTTAATTAAAACTTTGATCCAGCCGCCACCATTGATTTGTACAGGAGTGGATAAGCAATTAATAAACCAAACATGGCAAATTTACGACCGCGAAATGTAAACAAAACAATTCCTATTTTGCCTTGCGCATTAGAAAATTAGTGGGCGCCATCTGTTGCAGTGTGAAGGTCATTAGGCAGGCCCGGAATCCAAAATTTGAACTCGTACTCTTGTGATTATGAACGAAAGTAATTATCTCACCAAATATTCAGTAGAGTAGTCTTGCCAATTGTGAAATGGGCCAGTTAGCATAGTGAAACAAACAATAAGCCATAAATAAGTAATACTTATAATAATTATACTTACTTGAAATAGGGAATCCCTGGTATTTTGCCTCTATTGCTACAAAACACAACCATACACTTTCGGGATTCTATTTTGGTAGCATCGCCCATTGTTTATGTGCGTATATTGTTCAATTAAAACGAAAATCAAAATAGGGTAAGCACAAAGCACGTGAACCACTAAACTAAAACTAATTAAGCAACTACAAACACTAGGTCCAAAGAAAGTCAATAAAAAGTAAAGTATTCGAATTATCAACACAAAACGCCGCGCCGTCAAAACAAAAACACGTCAAAGACAAAAGCCAAGTTCGGTTCTGATCGACGCCTGCTGAGACGGCAAGTGTTTTAGTGCGCATGACAAAACGGAATCTTCTTTGTTTACGTTTTTCGATTTTGCGTCGATTTTGTCATGCGCATAAACCCGTTTTTTCGTCCATAGGTTGCCACTTTTGAATAGTGCAACAGGCGGCTATTGCTTATCCACTCCTATACAAATCAATGGCCGCCACATACCTACTTCTCTACAGGATAGGCAAGTTAGGCAACTGGTCATACACAAATACATCAAAATTTAGGGATGTGGTAGAGTGATTAGGAATGTGTTACCGTTACTTTATAGCTAATCAGTGTATTGATAATCTTGAAAATAAAAACAAGCATTAACTTGTGAAATTGCAAGAAATTATACTGTAGCAAAAAAATTGAACCAAATTAACGTCGATTGCATACAGTGGTGCCCAAATTTCGTACATTTCAAAAGAGTATTGACCAATCAGCCAAACAAGCGGTACCGCAGTCGAGACCTACCTGTTTCTTTCCCATATGCCATTTATTGTGCATGCTCGCTTAATTGTCACAGACTCGATAAATCTAGTATTTCGTACTAAATCTTATCAGAAACCGGTAAATATCACATGAAACGGTGTTATGTGGATATTATGATCAATCACATCATCATCACAACTAGTTGCCGTCTAGGGTATGTATGAAATTACGCAGTTTTTTTTATGGCAGTGACACATACACTAAAGGGAGATCCTATGGCGCTCGACGAGCGATGTGTGCGAAAATGTTAATTGACACGGTTCTTGAATAGTTGTAGGTTGTAATTAGTGGGACAGATGTCCTGAGTGAGTTCCACAGTGATGCAGTGCGCCAGACAAAGGAGTTCTGGTAAAGCGATGTTCTAGGTGTTTCCATTTGTACGACGAACTGGTGCGCTCTTGCCGTCTGTCGTGACCAACGACGTCTTTAAAATTCGTTGGTCGTGACTGGCTGACAGGAGTTGCCAGAGGCGGGATGAGGCGGGCCAAATCCTGGGAACATCTGCCGTGAAAGTATCTGTAAAACAGAGACATCTCAGCCACAGGTCTGCGGTGTTCCAGACTATCCAGACTCCGGGTCGCCGACGAGATGCACAGGTCTCTTCTGAAGGGAATCCAACAGCTTTAGGGTGTGCTTTGGTGCACCACCCCAGATATGTGAGCAATATTCTAGTACGGTCTTATTTGCGCTTTGTAGAGCAGCATTATTGCGAAATAGCACACCAAGCTTCTGGGAGGCTGATTTTGCGATGTTAGCAACATGGTCATGTCAGGACATATTGCTGTTGACCGAGACACCCAGCAGTCCGGTTGACGAGGATGAAAGAATGATCGATCCTGCCATAATGATGTCAGGGCCCGCTGTATTGGCCTTCTTGGAGGGTCATGCGTGAAGTGAAATAATACATTCGGCTGATTAGGTACCGCGCTAGGTCTAGCTCCAAGTAATTTTGTGAATGTTAATTTACTTTTTGCCATGATCGAATTTTTAGCCAATCGCTGCCGCTCTCACTCACTCGCAGTACTTCTTGATTTTCGCGAATGATTGAACATCAGAGCATCGGAGGCCATTTGTCAGGTATACGTTGACGTTCAAAGGGAGCTGGGATGCATTTAGTAACCCGAAACTTGGGTGCGTTAGGGATATTTCAACATTTGCATGCGTGTCGTTAAAATTTTGACGGTGGTTTTTATTAAGTTGCAATGAAAAACGCTTGAATACGAGACTAATATTACAAAATATATAGTGATTATATTATATAAGGACAATGGTATATTTGTTATTTTTTAGGTAACATTCAAAAACTCATTTCAAAGCTTTAGATTCCCTTTTTACACAAAACATACCTAATTAATGTTTAGTTATATAGTTAGAACTAGAACTACCTTTAGGAATGCGCTAGTGTATGTTAGTATAGCTGAAGCCGATTACACTCCGAAAAGATGACGCTAAATAGTACTGCCTGGACCACGATCCATAATCACAAATTATGACACGGATGAATTTGAACTGTTTTCGCTTTAAGGTGGAATTCCCTCCGAGCGATAGCTGCGATAATCGTTCAGCGATCGTCGCTGCGACGATCGCGCTGACACTGATACTGCTGTTCCTTTAAGGCTGATTTTAATATATAGGACTGTGCACCGACTGTGCGCCTACCGTGCATGAACAGGACCAAATTTCGGTCGCCCCAAGTTTGAACTTTCTCCGGGTCTTGATTAATTGCTATAATCTGCTCCTGTCCGCGGTGATGAGTCTCAGTCGCTGGTAAGGGTTTTTCTGATCTAAAGTGGGAGACAAGGGTACTGTCATCTGCAAAACTGTAACCAGGATTATTCGTTTCGATTAGCAGGTCATTATATAGATGAGGAACAGAGTTGGTGAAAGTATTGTGCCCTGAGGCACGCCCGCGTTGATGGTGAATGTGTCTGAGATGTGTTCATCAACTGCAACGTGCAGAGACCGGTTCTTAAGGAAACTGGCAAGCCACCTGCAGAGAGAGGCTGGCAGTCCCAAGGATGGCAGTTTGTTGAGCAGTCCGTCATGCCAAACTCTGTCGAATGCCTTTGAAATATCCAACGCAATCGCTCGAGACTCTCCGTAGTTTTCAATTGCCCTACTCCATATATGAGTGACATAGGTCAATATATCTCCTGTCGATCTCTCTTTGCGAAAGCCGTATTGATTATCGCTGATTATTCTGTTGCTCTCGAGGTACTTGAGTAGTTGCTGATTGACTACACCTTCCATGACTTTGGAGATTATTGGAAGCAAGGCAATTGGGCGATAGTTTGAGGGCGTGGTTTTCTTGCCTTTTTTGGAACAGGTTGCACTCGAGCGCCTTCCCAAGAGGATGGGTAAATTCCTTTTCCGTAAGACAAAGAAGAAAGCCTGGAAAAAACGGGGGTTAGTTCGTTGGCGCAGTTCTTTAGCACGATGGCAGGTATTCCGTCCGGTCCTGATGCCTTTTGCGTATCTAGTTCTTTAAGAATTTTGCGAATATCACGGTGATGAAACTTGACCTCTTCCATGGTAGTGTTGATGTTCGATATCATGGGGAGAGTCTTGCCTTGGGAGACGTCTAAGGTAAAGTGCGATGAAAACATTTTGGCGAGCATGTTTGCTTTTTCCTTGGCTGTAGTCGCCGTGATGCCACGTTCGTCTGTCAAAGGTGGGAGAGACGTTTTTGTAAAGTTGTTACTTACTGCCTTTGCTACCGACCAGAAATTCTTGGAACCACTGGGGCATCCTTTGATTGTGTGTGTCCTTAGTTTCGTCGATCACACGTTTGCATTCGTTTCTCGCTTCGACAAAATAGTTGCGAATTTCAGCGGTCTGAAGCAGTGATAATTATTCACTTCATTTCTAACCTAAAATTGTCATGTAGATGTTCCATTTTTATCAGTACCACCAGTATTAATTTAGAATCCTTAGATCAAAACTACCTAAGGACGAAAGGTAAAATATTTTGGCCGTATCCCTTTCCTTTTGAATTTGTATAATGAACGGCTCTGATTTATTTCATGCTTATTAGTTCTCAGTAAGTATTTTTGGCTTAGTTCATGAGGCGGGTGTCTGATATATGGAGGGCGAGAAGTACTGTTAACTTCACGCATGGCCCTTCGCTAGCTTCGGAACGCCACCAAACAAATCACCCAAATTACAAAAAAGAAACAAACATAGCCTAAAAAAAAATAAAAAACATACTTTGCTACCAACGGGAATCGAGTCCGGGCCGCCGTATATCACAAGCACAGTTTCTGACCACTGCACTTCCAGACCAGTTGAAAGCAATTCCTGGAGCGTAGAGACATGGGTAATTCTGATACATTCGGCTAACGTCGCGTCGTGTGGAATTGGGAACAGAAATTCGTGAACACGAACACACGATGCTTTAAATCGATCCGATACTCGGGGTCTGTGCCTAGACGTTTGTAATTACATGTCTTTACGGTCCGCATATATTATACTCTTAACTATCTACACGAGTCCGTCCGCCTGCCGAGTCTTGGGCTTTCGCGCGCATCATAAACACAATTCTAACAAATAGATGTCGTTATGGTCCAGGGAATTGTTTTTAGCCAGCTTCGTGACTCAGTGGTTAGATGCTGTTTGTGACACGGCGGCACAGGTTCGATTCCAGTGACAAGACTTGTTTTTTTTTAAGTTTATGTTTGTAAAAAGTATTTTCCATCATTTTGGACATGCCTTGGGTTAGGTTTGCTTTGTTGCACCTCGAAGCGAGCGGAGGGCATTGCCTGAAGTGCAAAAAATAAAAATGTAAACATTGTGATGCACGCACAAGGTCAGGACTCGTCAGTTGTATGGACTCGTGTAGATGGTTAGGAATAAAATATGTACCTACGGACGACGGTCCAGTAAACTTTATTGCTTCAACTGGTTTGTTAGTGCAGTGGTCAGACACAGACAGTAAATAATCCTGATGACTATTTGGATTTAGTAATTTATCTTTAGGGTCAGACATGACATAATATGTGAATTTTGTGGAAAAATTTAAAATGTATAAAATAATTCAAATGAATCAATGTTAAGATAGTAAATCATCTTCTGCCGCAGCTGAAAGAGGGCTTTCAGATCTTACTTACTTAAAACTAAGCTAAGAATAGACTTTTAATTTCAACTTGCTCAGCTAGTCTGTTAGTAAAAGATGGTTTAAGAAAAATTGAAGGTGGGTCTCTGGCTTGGAGGGCACCAATGTCTTTATTAAATTTTAATTTCTCACAAATTGAAAATATCATTAATTATAGGTACGTATTTTTAAATGTTAATTTAGTTTTCTAAAACCTGATTTGAAAGAAGTGTTCATATGTTGTTTTTGTATTTTTATGTTAAAGTTTTCTGCTTTTTATTGTGAGAATCTATTTTTATTTTATTGATTTTTTATGAATATACGATTTATTTCAACTGCCTACTGGTTAATTATTTTATTTAATTAAGTGGTTTAAATAGTATATTATTTAATCACAAATGCCATAATTATTTTTATTTACAAAATAACCGGCAATGCATTTGGGAACTCAGTTACCTAATTATTTATAAGTCAACGTCCCCCTTACAATGACGTCATTGAAATATGACAGTTTTGGCATAATTGTGCAGTAAACTGGCACAATTTTATTTACGAAGTGATAAAATAAAATTTTCTCTACTGGGAACAACCCTGAACAGAAAGTGTGGTTATATTTTGGTAATTTAATGGTATTTTAAGCAAAAAAATAAATAAAAACCCAATTTTAACAAAATTGTGATAAAGTAAATTGATAGTGCAATTTATAGGTGTATAATTTTAGTCATTGCTTTTTATCCTACTAGGTTGTGTTAGTTCTTGTTTTTACCAATATAATTTATTTTTTGAATACATTGGAGTACTAAATTAGTAAATAGCCATGAAAAAAGTCCAAAACAAAGGACACCTAGGTGACGACGCACAAATAAGAAGTAGAACCCCATCTTCATCTGCTGATCATATAGGAATAGGAGCTACTGCAACTGCAAATATTATGTCTCCATCTTCGAACCCTTCACCTGGCCGTAGAAGTGTCTTTATGCCCACTTCTAACATTTCCATGCAAGGTAGAAAAAATGAATACAGGGAGATTGACAATACAGGTATGTTAGCAGCTTTGTGTTGGTTATTTTGTCAAAAACACATTTTTTTTACTGCATGTTATGTTTGTAAAATCGACTTTCTATTTAAAACATTGGAAAACCTGTGTTAATTTTTCTTATGGTGATATTAAAGCTGACCCTAAGACTGGTATCTTAAATTTTACAAATAATTTGCTCACACGAAATACTAGTGAGTATTTTACCATTAGAGAAGGTAGGGATTTTATGGCAAAACAACTTTGAAGATTTCAGGTTTTATTTTCATGTTCTAGTCAATTAATGTGGTTTCATGCTAAGTAAGTGTTCTCTGTTAGATAGCCTAAAGAAAAAGAACAGACGTAGAACAAGGAAACACAAATCATTTTATGAAGCAGTACATACTCCATCTTCTGATTCAACCCCACATTCGAGTCCTAGTTCTAGTAAACCCAGAACATCAACTTCAGTTAGTATTTCGAGTCCAATTCGTAGGCCATCTGATGTAAATGAGTCAACTACGTTTCCAAAATTGAAACAAAGGCAAGATTGTGCAGTTAGAAAGGTTTGTATATTGTGTTATAGAATAATAGAAATGTTGGTCTCATTTCTAATTTATATTGTAGGACAAATTGCGAGAAGGGCTTGAAACCAAGGCATCAGCTTCCAAGCATTTGGTCACACCTAAGTTCTTTTATGGAATTCACCCTGTAGAAAAGCCCCAGTGTGGCAAAGCATTCAGAAAGAGAAGCAAAAAATACAAATACATCAATCTTAAGTCATTCCTCGGGCTAGCTAAAACCTGTATTTTTAAATCAGACATTGGACAGTTGGCTTCAGCTTTGAACAACTTGGCTCTGGGTAAATTTAACTTTTCGAATATAATTATTGGTAACTGAGACAAATTACTCTTAAATTAGGTATCAATAGATGCAGAAATCACTGAGATAGCATAGCAAAATTTATTATTGTTATGGTTTTTTAACATTAAAAAAATTGGTTTTATTACTTAATGAAATTTTGATCTAATTTTTATGTTTCTTAGGGCCAAGGGCTAAAAAAAAGAACCGAAAATATTTTGACAGCAAAATAGAGAATGTGAATGTTAAGAATGACCATGGGACTGAACAAAGTACAGTGTCTGAGACAAGGAGACATAGAGAGATGCTCATAAGTAAAACAGAGACAGATAGAGCTGGAAATGAAGTTGTTCAATCTGTTTTAGTTGTGGAAGACAGTATGGTCGAGGTATGTTTCCTTATTTTCTTATTTGTTTAATATAATAATCTCACTAAAATGGCTGCCCTCTACATTCAGTTTATTATTTTTCAAATATATTTGCAAAGTGATTTCTTATTTGATGTACAGAGTGGCTAGGGATTTTATTAAAGCCCCTAGAGTGTATGTTCCAGTCATTAGTTATTCTAGACCACATTTTTTTAGTATTGTTTTGTACTTTTTCCAATTCAAACTAAGTATATGGCTTTTTTCATTTCAAAAAATGGGTAGTTTTTAATATTCAGATAATAATCTTTGAGAACGCCATTATTGGTTCGTTTAAATTTATTAAATGCCTTGTTTTTAATTTTATAATTTCTTTTATTGTATAGGTGTTGTAAGGTGTATATTTCCGTTTGATTCGAGAGGTCTAAACTGGCAAAAATGAACAAATCAAAACAACAGTTTTTAAATGTGATATATGTATAATCTATTAACGGAGAATTTAATCATCTATTAACCTATTGAAGCTGATATAAAAAGTGTGTCAGTGACTATTGATGTATAAATAAATTAAGTACCTAATTGGGATTGTCGGAGTTCCTGCTTGACTTAAATTTTTTACAATTTATTCGAAATGCAACTGAATTGTTCAAGTTGCAAATCGGACTGTATTTTTAAACAGCGACCAAAAGATGGCGAAATTTTTGGTGCACAGTGTGATAAATGTAAAACTTGATTGTGCAAAAATTGCTCCGGCCTTGGATCTTCAGAATGTGACAGCTTAATAATTGGCAACAGAAAATTGGTATTTCTCCGCAACCATTGCAAAACTCACATTTTTAACCAACCATTAACAGAGCATGAGGGGATGAAGGTGCAAATTGAATCTCAACTACTCACATTTAATTCACTAAATGACGCAAATGCAGCCCTTTGCAAAGTTTTACTTTGTGCAGTTATTTTTGTCGTAAAAATATAATTCATGGAGGTGTAGCTATTTACAGGAATGACAGGTGTACCATTGGTGATAGTGTTCTGGATCTATTGGATTATTGTATGGAAGGTGTTTTTGAGGTGGCGGTTATCAGGCTGGATAGTATAAGATATGTTTCCGAGACTTGCTCGAGTGTTTTAATTTAATAACTACTATAAAGATCCCAACTAGAGCGTCAGGTACTTGCATTGACAATTTTTTGATTAGTGAAGGACTGACGTATGTATCAGATGTTATAAATTATGGTTTATCTGATCATTATTTTCAAGCTATACAGGTTGAGAGAAAATGTCTGTCATCGGGTGAGAATACATTAAATTTTACCTTTAGGCCTTCGTTTGGCGATAGCGATGTTTCGCGCTTTCGGCAGCTTTTAAACTCTGAGGGTTGGCATGATGTTTTGCAGCATGGTTGTCCGAATATGGCATTTGATGCTTTCTCGGACATCTTGCTGTATTATTTTGAAGTATGTTTTCCGTTACGACGATGTAACCCTAACAGGGGAATCGCGAAGAGGTATAGACTATCCCCGGAATTGCTAAATTTAAAAGAAAAAGTGACACTTTATAATGAAATAGCTAAATTTGATAACCGTTATAAGAACATTCGCAAATTTTATAATAACAAATATAGGGAAGCCCTTAGAATAGATAGGATAAGGTATCATGACAACATCGTAAACAACGCTCAGAATAAATCAAAGGCCATGTGGTCTGTAAATTAAGAAGTCAAATGGGATTAGACGAAATATTGCTATAACCAAGGAGGGTATTGTGCTCCCCGATGAGACGGTGGCTAATGACTTTGTTGAAAGGTTCACTCTCCAGTATGACAATGAACCAATAATCGATTACGACTTCTTATCTCAAAGCATCCCTTTTAATGACATCTCATTTTTTCTAAGTCCAGTAACAATTTATGATATCGAGAAGTTAATTGATAAACTCAAAAACTCTAATTCTGCTGGTGTGGTTGGTATAACTAACGTCATGCTGAAAAAATGCAAACCTGAATTAGCACCAATTTTGAGTTTCCTGTTAAACCTAATATTCTCCAATGGGATTTTCCCTCATAAACTTAAACTAGGATGCATAATACCGGTTTATAAAAAGGGAGATTCAAATGATTATAATACCTACTAATTTCTTTAATAGACATAGGTTGCTCTCATCGTACCAGCATGGCTTTACTCAGGGTCTCAGCACGGAAACGGCCCTCTGTTCCTTTGTAAAATCAATTGTGGATGCTCTGGATAGGGGCTTGCTTGTGTCGGGTCTATTTGTAGACTTCTCGCGGGCTTTTGACTGCGTAAACCATGTGATACTGTTAGAAAAAATTTATCGCTATGGTATCAGAGGTATTCCTTACAATCTAATAAAGTCCTACTTGGACAATCGGTATCAATTTGTAAAAATTAATAAAGTGGAAGGAAATACTAAGCGAATCTCTCAAGGAGTGCCCCAAGGGTCTTGGGCTCGTTATTGTATCTAATTTTTGCCAATGACCTGAGTCAATATATCAGTATGGAAAATGTTAAGGTCGTCTGCTATGCAGATGATACTAATATCCTTATAACTGCGGATAATCAATCTACTCTGAAAGCAGAATGTGAAGATGTTTATAGTAAAGCACTCCTATGGACTGGAAAAATTTTTTTAAGACAAAATAAAGATAAAACAGTGTTAGTATGCTTTACGCTGTCTAGACATGTTGGGGATAGTGATTTTGAACTTTTTGAGGGTACTGTGGATGAGCTTAGCTGTGGAAAAAGTACTAAGATGCTGGGCATAGGTCTGGATCATAGGCTGCAATAGGGTTTTCATGTTGATAATCTGTGTTCCAAACTACACTTGTTATGGGCTTAATTTTTTATCGAAGCAATGTGGCTTTGTCACCCTTATGTCACTTTATTATGCTGACTTTCACAGCCATATTAGATATGGTATATTATGCTGGGGTAACTCCAGTCAAGTAAATAGGGTCTTTATTCTTCAAAAGTTTGCCATTAGAATAATATGCAAACTTCAACGCAGAGAAACATGTAGGCAAGCTCTCAGGCTTAACTTTTTTGTTTTTCGCATTAGACAAAAATGTTAAATACAAAAGTTGTGCAGAATAATGTAAGCCATTTGCAGATTACATTTACATATATACAAGGTGTTGCAGAAATGAGTGACAGGCTAAAGTTATATCTTTTTAAATGAAATACCCTGTATATTATTAATTTTTTAGAATCTCCTAAAAATCCTGAATATTTTTTCTATAATATGCTCTATACCTACATGTAATAGTTTTCGACATATTCGCATTTTAACTAAGCGGTTACATTCAAAAATAAATATTCTAGATTCCACTTCTTAGGTGGCCGTGAATTAGGCAACTACAATACGAGACCACTATTTAAAATGCGAATATGTCGGAAACTATTACATTTAGGTATAAGACATGTTATAGAAAAATTATTCAGAATTTTTAGGAGATCCCAAAAAATTAACAATATACAGGGCGTTTCATTTAAAAAAATATAACTTTAACCTGTCACTCATTTCTGCAACACCTTGTATATATATAAATGTATTCTGCAAATAGCTTATATTATTCTGCATAACTTTTGTATTTAACATTTTTGTCTAATGCGAAAAACAAAAAAGTTAAGAGGGGGGGACATTATAAATGATCACCGTGTACATATGTGTATAGAAATAGGCACCTCTTCGAAAGCTGCCAAGTTAATCATAATTATAATACTAGGGGCCACTCTAGATTATTGCCACCGCCTCATCGTACAGCAGCCTACCAAAAAAGTTTCTATTTTAACTGTTTTAGGTTTTATAATGCTCTAGATGATAGTAGCACCTAGTATCAAAATAAAATAAAAAAAAATTCAGAGGACCTGTTATAGCCTTAGTGAATTCTTCTTGTAGTTTCTATCTTTTTAATCTCTGTAACTTTGTATTTGTAACCATTTTTCTTTTGACGTCTTTTCCAATTATTGTGACTGTGTATTTTACCTGTTATTTTTGAATTGGAAAATAAACGATATTATTATTATTATTATTATTATTATTATTATTATTATTATTATTATTAAAGATATTCTAATTCAACACGACCATCAACTTCAAGAGCTGAAAGAAAAACTGAAATCGCTGGATGATTTGAATAATCAGCTGTTAACTGAAAATAAATCTTTGTCCACCGAGTTAAGTAATAAGATCCTACAGAATACTTAGCAGGATGATACTCAATTTAAAGAAAATTCTACTCAGTGACATCTCTGTTGAGAAGAAGCAATCAACTAGACAAATAACTAGTACGCAACCAAGAATTTTAATTCTTTGTGATGAGAATAGCCGGTTTCTATATAAGTACCTATACAATCATCCTTTAACACGAAAATTCAAGATTGAGATGATCGTCAAGCCTGGAGCCAGATTCCAAAACATCGTTTAAAACTTGGATCAACTTGCATCAGGATATGGTAACCAAGACTTTGTTATTATCTGTGGTGGTTATAACGACTTTATGCTGAATAGGTCACCTCAAACCAAATTAATTGTGAAGGCTATCAAGCAAAGCGTACACACGAATCTTGTTTTTACTTCCTGTCCAATTTTTCGTCGGACTGATGATAGAAGCGCCATCTCTATTTTTAATTTTAATTGTAAATTTAAGTCATTTATTGATAAGTTGGACAAATTGTCTATGACATGTTTAAACTACATTGACGTAAATGGATATTCAGGTAATACAGGAATCCAGTGTATAAAAAGAAATGAAATTGGCAAATTGTGCTTTAATTTGATTCTCAATCCATAAAAAAATAAAAAACGTTAATTTTTATAGATACAACTAGCGCTATTTTACAACCCTCCAGCGGATAGCTTGAGTCTGACAACCCTAGTTCCTCTGATGTAAATATTCATAGTCATGCACTTGATAACATTGATATTTCTGTGCACAACAATAGAATCCCAACAAATGTAAATACCGAAATATGCCTATCTCGTACTCAAATTAATAATGTTGAAGCACAGCCTGATTCTTTTTTAGACAAATCCGCTCCTCCAGTGGTTCTGGATTAACTAAAAGTTTTGATAGTGTTGAAGTACCACTTTTTTATTAAACATGCAATCCTTGAAGAATAAAAGTAATGATTTTTATATAGCTCGAGAAAACAATATGTTTCCAAATTTTGTTCTTTTAACGGAGCACTGGCTAGTAGATGAGGAACCACTTGTTATTGATAACTACTCTCTTGTAACCAAATATTGTAGAAGCTCCAATGCCTGTGGTGGCACCGCAATTTTAATAAATACGGATTTTTTAAATTGTTTTGAAATTTCTGAGAACGGTAGATTTAATAACCTTATTGTTGAAAGTGTCTTTGAATTTTCATTAGTTTATAAGACAAATAACTTGTATATTCTTTGTATTTACAGACCACCTTACTATTCAAATCTAAACCAGTTTTTTCAAAATGTAGAGGTACTTCTCTTATCACTACCCCAGATAAACCCACACCAGATGCAAAAAATCGGTAAATTCCTCGCCAGCCAACTTTAACCTTGACGTGGCGGTTATACGCGACCTGCACCAAATAATCTGGGTATGATTATAGAATTGTTCTTCAAAATTAAAATAGTTGGACCGCACCAATTAAATAAAAACGTGTTTTGTTGGTGTACTGGTTCAGGAAAAATAAAACATTCACTTCCTTTTTTCCCAACAGGCGGTCATGGAAATCTTGTGTTATTATGGCTGCTCTGACTTTTTTACAGAAATTCCCTTAATACGCTTTATTGTATGCCGATTTAAGGTTATTTTAACATTGAAAATGTTTCTGTTATCCTAATATAGGGCCTCAAATAGTGAAAAAGTACAATGACGGAAATAAAATTTCGTACACTTATTTTTTCCCAATGTGATATTGGCTTTTGCATACCTAGATCACCTGGAAATACACTTCACTTTTTGACAAATTGATATCGGTGTCATAAGATTTGAAAATTATATTATTTCATTTTAACGAAGCTTGTGAATTCGAGAACGCGAGATTAGTTGCTTTATTCGAAGAAGGTGTTTCCCTACGAAGAATAGCTGAGCAAGCTGGAAAACCTAGAAGCATTATACAAAGACTCAAAACTAAATTGGAAAATACAGAATAGAAGGGCTGGAAGTGGCAAAAACAATCTACTTCAGACAACTAGCAGCATATAACCATGCTGATTTTCCTGGGACAGTAAAGAACGGCAAAAAATCGTATAAAGAAAAATTCGGAACTGAGAAACAGGTATCTGCTAAAACGCCATTTTTGACCGATATAAATAAAGGGCAAATAATAGGTTTTGCGATGGAATATTTACCGAAAGGTATGGTTTACCGACGAGAAAATATTTCGGTCTTATTACAGCGGGCAGATTAGAGTGTACCTGCCGCCAAATACACGGTATGAAGAAAGATATACACAACAATGTTAAAACAAGTTGAAGATTTTCGGTTAATGTATGGGGGCATATTGCTTTCAGAGGGCTAGAAATATTCGAGGAAGATTAACACTCAAGCTTATATACACATCCTTCAAAATGTTATGTTGCTATCGGTAAACAATGTATTTCAACAAGAAAATTTTATATACCAGCATGATTCAGCATGGAGAGTATCGGACTGGATATGGGAAAATAACATTGCATTGTTACCTTGGCCCCCAAAAAGCCCTCATATCAATCCAATTAAAAAAGTTTGGGGATATATCGTGAAGAAAGTCAACAAAAACAATTATTTTCACCCAGAAAATAGTCATGATTTGTGGAATAAATGGAAAAAACCTGGAATAATTGCAATGTTCATCACGCCCAAATGCTGGTGACATCAATGCCCAGACGTTTAAACCTATTGGTGAAAAAAAAAGAATCCCTTTTAAAATACTAAAACAATGTTTTTTTTTATTATTTTAATAGTCTCTTTTAAAATTAATTTTGAAGTCGTATCTTATTGTATATTACTATCCTGATTTTTCTTTGAAAAACTTCTTCTACCACTTCCTGCCCTTCTATCCAATGATCCTGTATTTCTCCATTTAGTTTTGAGGTCTTGTATAGTGCTTTTTAGTTTTTCAGCTCCCTCAACTACCATTTGTAGAGAAATACTTCCTTCTAATAAATAATTTTATATTATAACATTTTTTTAATTATTACTGAAGTAAGAAACGCAAGGTATAAAGGTGAGATAAACGTAAAAAGCCCAGTGTACCAAAATATTCAAAAATGACATGAAATGTTAACCTCACGAAATTTTATTTCCGTTACTGTGCATGCTACATTTGCCACATGACGTCATACGCATGAGAGATCGTGTTAGTTTGTTTATTTAAACTTAAATTTGATTATAAGGTATCGGAATCCGTTCAAATAACTAAAATAAATTGGAACTAACTGAAACTAACCGAAGGTTGATTGAAAAAAAGCACCAAAACGGGCTAAAACGTATCGGAACAGGTTACAAACATTAAGATAAGTTAAAACTAACCAAAACGAGCCAAACTTTAAGGACTAACCAAAACTAACCAAAAACATTACATTTGTTTAAACATATCGGAACCGATTCAAACGACTAATATAAATTGCAACTAGCTAAAAGTAACCGAAACTTGATTGAATAACTAACCAAAACTAACCAGAAGCAAATAAAAGCACCAAAACGGGCTAAAATGTATCGGAACAGATTCAAAGTATTAAAATAAGTTAAAACTAACCCAAATTAACCGAATATTGGCGACTAACCTAAACTAACCAAAAACATTAAAATTGGTTATAACGTATCGGAACTGGTTCAAATGACTAAAATAATTAAAAACTAATTGAAATCAACCGAAAATGTATTGAACGACTAACCAAAACTAACCAAAGGCACCAAAAAGGGCTAAAACGTATCGGCACAGATTAAAAATATAAGATTAGGTTGAATTTAACCGAAGTCTGGCGACTAACTTAAATTGACCAAAAACATTTAAACTGGTTATAACGTATCGTAACTGGTTCAATTTCAGTTGGTATTAATTTACTCTAATTATTTTAACCAGTTCCGATACGTTATATACAATTTTAGTGTTTTTGGTTATTTTTGGTTACGTCACCAAAATTCGGTTAATTTGGGTTAGTTTGAACTTACTTCCATATTTTTAATCCATTTCGATGCGTTTTAGCCCGGTTAGGTGCTTTTGGTTAATTTTGGTTAGTTAGTGGTTTAATCAACTTTTGGTAAAGTTCAGTTAGTTTTATTAGTCATTTGTACCGGTTCCGGTACATTATAGGCAACTTTAATGTGTTTGGTTAGTTTTGGTTAGTCGCCAAAATTCGGTTAATTTAGGTTAGTTTTAACTTAACATTTATAATGTGTTCTGATAAGTTTTAGCCCATTTTGGTGCTTTTAGTTACCTTTGGTTAGTCATTCAATCAACTTTCGGTTACTTTCAGTTAGTTCCATATTATTTTAGTCACTTGAACCGATTTCGATACGTTATTATCAAATTTAATGTTTGTGGTTTGTTTTCGTTAGTCACCAAAATTCGATTCGTTTTCATTAATTTTAACTTACTTTAATTTTTGTAACCTGTTCCGATAAGTTTTAGCCCGTTTTGGCGCTTATGGTTAGTTATGGTTAGTGGTCCAATCAACTTTCGGTTAGTTTCAGTTAGTTCCAATTTTTTTAGTTATTCATCGTTATAATCAAATTTAATGTTTTCGGTGAGTTTTGGTTAGTCACCAAAATTCGGTTCGTTTTGATTAGTTTTAGCTTCAATTTTTGTAACCTGTTCCGGTAAGTTTTAGCCCGTTTTGGTGCTTTTGGTTAGTTTTGGTTAGTCGTTTAATAAACTTTCGGTTAGTTTCAGTTAGTTCCAATTTAGTCATTTGAACCGATACTGATACGTTATAATCAAATTTAGGTTTAAATAAACAAACTAACACGATCTCTCACGCATATGACGTCATGAATGTGGCAAATGTAGCATGCACTTGTTCACGATTTGAGGCCCGATACTAGGAAAACAGAAACATTTTCAATGTTAAAATGCTTTTTTAGCTTGTCAGACATGCAAAATAGATTGGTTAAAACAAAAGTTCCAATACCATAATATTAAAGAAATTTCCCATATGTGGCCAATATTTTGGCGGACACTATATAACATTAGTTGAATTTAAAAAAGATTTAACTATAACGTTGTATCAGCCAGTTTTCAGATTTAATTGAATTTCGTGCTCATTCGATTTTAAAATATGCACCGCTTCTAGTAGAACAATTCAAATAAAGGCACTTATAACTAGGCATTTTTAACAAAAATAAAATAAAGATTAATTGTCTTTCGTAACACTCTCGGACTAAACCAAAAGACTCACGTTGCTCGCGTTTAGAATCATACTAGAGCTTGCCCTGACTATTTCTAGGGATGGCTGGCCATCCCAAGGAGGCGGAGCTTTAAACGAATTCTTGTTTCATGCGATAGGTGGGAGGTTTCGCATCTGGTGTGGGTTTATCTGGGTCACTACCACATAATTCTAACTTAATATTGGGTGGAGATTTAAATATAAATTATGATGATAATAGATCTGAGGCAACGTTAAAGCTTCGCAGTTTGTTTTTGACATTCAACCTTGAAGTGAAAGTAAATGTTTCTATAAGAATAACAGCATCTTCTGAAACAAAAATTGACTATTTATGTTCCAGCTTAACAGAAAATAATGTTTTTATAAACTGCGAAGTTGTTCCCGTTGACTTCTCGGATCATGAAGCAGTTTTGGGTACGTTTGTGGTAAATTTTAAAGCAAAAAAGTCTAGACGTAAGTTTGCCAGATTATTTAGTTCTAAGAATTATTGTAAGTTTAGAAGTGTTTGTGAAAAGATAGATTGGGCATGTGTTCTACAGTTTAATAGACCTTTTAACAGGTTTCATAATATCCTTACTGAAAATTTTAATGAGAGCTTCCCTGTGCAGAGTATTAGACAGAAGAAAAGAAAAACTGGCTAACTTCAGGTATAAGAGTTTCTTCTAAAAATATGAGATCTCTTCACCCAATTAAAAAATTCACAAACTACACTTCATTTCTTAGTTACTTTTTTATTACTATATATAGGAATGTTCTCAAACTAGTAAAATCTAAATTCTACCAACACAAAATTAGAAATTCAAATAATGCAACAAAAGAAAGCTGGAATATTATTCATGAATTGACTGGTAAAAATCCGCGCGTAGAGAAAAAAATCGAAATTTGTCCTGATGTACTCAATAATTTTTATTGCACTGTCGCTAATGACTTACAATCTAATTTGCAAAGGAAAAATAATCCCCTTTCATATATGTCACATATAGATATTCAAGAAGACTTTGCATTTCAGACCACAAACCTTCCTGAAATTTATGAAATATTTAAAGAAATTAAAAATTCCAAGGGAAGTGACTACGACAATATTTCAATCCGGTTGTTGAAAAATCTTCCTGAAAGAGCACTGTATGTCTTGGCTGAGTGCATTAATGTGTCTTTTTTGTCTGGCAGTTTCCCTGACTGTCTAAAAACAGCAGTAGTTATTCCGCTTCACAAAGGAGGTGACTGTGATATCCCTTCAAACTACCGCCCAATTTCCTTACTGTCGACGCTATATAAAGTTGTGGAAAAATTAGTTAGGAGGAGAATGTTGATACATTTGGCTCAAAATAGTATTTTGGATGGCGCACAGTTTAGATTTCAGGCATTTAAAAGTACTCAAGATGCTATCTATAATTTATTAAACCAAATATATCTTAGACTTAATACTAATGAGATGGTTGCGACTGTTTTTTGTGATTACTCTAAGGCTTTCGATTGCGTGAATCACCATATATTGCTTAGCGAACTAAACGTTTATGGCTTTAGAGGGATCACAAATCATTGGTTTGCATCATATCTTCCGGGAAGAAATCAATTTGTAAGAGCCGGATCAAGCATTTCCTCAAATAGTGTTGTTACAAGTGGAGTCCCACAAGGTTCTGTGTTGGATCCACTTTTATTTCTCCTATATTTAAATGATATCACCAGGCTCCCAATTGAGGGCAGATTCACGTTATTCGCAGATGACAGCACCATTTTGTGGAGCGGTGTGGATACTGATGCCTTAAAGAAAACGGTATCTGCAGATTTAAAAATAGTAAAAGACTGGTGCGACTCAAATCTTTTAATTTTTAACTCAAAGAAAACTAACATCATTACATTTAAATTTTCGTATGATGATCTGGTTCTCGATTCAGTGAATATTGACAATAAATTAAACCTTAAATTTCTAGGAATCAATGTTGACAGGCTATTAAAATTCGATAGTCATGTGGTCCAACTTAACAATAAAATTATCAAGTGGTTGCTATGTTGTAAGAATTGTGGTAAGGGAACTTGGATTTAATACGGGAAAGATGGTATACTACTCCATGATAGAGTCACATATTAGGTATGGGATTGCCTCTTGAGGAAATTGTGCAGCTTATTTATTACAATCAGTTTTTATAATAATAATAATAATAATAATAATATCTTTATTAATAGCACTTGGCTAGCAAAAATACAATATTTCTAAAAAGTTCACATAACATAAATATAACTTCCTAGAAGGAGGTACATTGTACATACTGTCTTGATAATTTATCACAGATTGATATATCTACTATATACTCGAAAACTATCACTAGTACCACCCAAACCTAACCAACATTGTAACAATAAATATACTACCCATATAATATAATCAATTCAAATATACATATTGAGAATCAGATCTTAATATTTTCTTTTATATATAATACACAAGATTTTTTAAAGCTACTCAGAGTATCACAGTTCTTTATATTGTTTGGCAGTTCATTATAATATTGTTACGGCTAACAACCATCCGAACGTTTTTGTGCTACCCTATACAACTAGCCGCCGTGCCCCTCGCTTCTTTGTCTGTATGAGTCATCACCCGGCCGGCTACGAACAGGATCGCTGGAATTATCTCGATGGCCTCGTCGAGATCGTATAGAGTGGCTCGGAATACTTCCCGAATATTCGTGATAGATTTAAGATTATATATAAGCAGACCTAAGGCGAATGTTAGTCAGTCAGTTCAGTTCAGTTAATCATTGAGTGTTGAATAGATATTAGTTGTAAAGTTATAAGAGTAGTTTAAAGTATTAAATTGTATACAGTGATAGTGAATAAAGAGAGTATTAGTTGAAAATAGTCAAGTTGTAATTTTGTTAAGAACCCACGGGAAAAACGTAACAATTGGTGTCAGAAGTCGGATTGTGAAGGGACCGGACTTGCGAAGTATTTTTCAAAGAAGAAGTACAAGTACGTCAACGAGACCGTTTGATTGCTGGATTCTGGTAAAGTTTTATAACATTCTATGGTCAATACAAGGTAACAAACAGCAGAAATGGAGCAAATAAATAAAATGTTGGCCGATTTCATGGATAATTTAAATGCTGAGAGGAGAGCGGATCGGGAGGAGGAGGAACGTAAAAAGCAAGCGGATCGGGAAGAGGATGAACGTAGAAGGCAAGCGGATCGGGAAGAGGATGAACGTAAAAGGCAAGCAGAACAGGACCGGCTTCAGAAAATATTGCAAGACCAGGAAGAGAAAAGACAAGCAGAACAGGACCGGCTTCAGAAAATTTTACAAGATCAGGAAGAGAAAAGACAAGCAGAGCAGGACCAGCTTCAGAAATGGATGCTGGATGTAATTGTAGGCGAGCAAGGAAAATTACAGA
Source organism: Pissodes strobi (assembly GCA_016904865.1). NCBI lineage: Eukaryota > Metazoa > Arthropoda > Insecta > Coleoptera > Curculionidae > Pissodes > Pissodes strobi. Next base: position 399,999 of record MU182268.1, on the reverse strand, counting down.
AAATATTGGACGGACAAAATGAGAAATTTGAGAGAGAAGTAAACAATATTCAAAAAGAAGTTGGAAATGTACAAAAAGAAGTAGGAGACGTACAGAAAGAAGTGAAGAATCTACAAGCAGAATTTACCAGACTAAAACACCAAGCACTCACCGAGAGGGCATTCGCCTCAGGACAAAACATCAAACC
>MU182268.1:382063-399802 GCA_016904865.1 Pissodes strobi | reverse complement strand
AGTCAAGTTGTAATTTTGTTAAGAACCCACGGGAAAAACGTAACAATATTTTAAACCTGTGTAAAATAGACTATTTTGACTAAAACTACTACTAACCATGTCTAAATAAAAGTTATCCCTTGAGCGAGTGTTATGTGTATGCACATCTTTAACAAATCTGCAGTTGTCCAAAAGATGTTTGGGTAACATATGATGTAACATTTTATATATAAAGACTAAAGTGTTATATGTTATAGCTTGTCTAACACTTAAAAGGTTTGTACAATTAAGCATATCACTTATCCTAGTATATCTATTACATCCTAATATAAGTCTTAGCGCTTTATTTTGTTTCTTTTGTAAAGTGTCCAATTCTGAGTTGTTCAAAAGGAACAGTAATGTGGAACAAAAATAAAAATGAGGTGCAATGATTGTTTTGTACACTGTTAATTTAGTCCAACTACTTAAGTGTTCTGATGTACGACTTAAAACATTTATCTTTTTTGCAATTTTATTTGTAATATATTGGAAGTGTTCTGAGAATGTTAAATGTTGATCTATTATGCAACCCAAATACTTAATTTTAACTACCCTATCTATAATTGTATTACTCATAATCCTAACAGTATGAATGTTATCTATAAAACTAAGCTTTTTACTCTTATTTTTTATAACCATCATTTTGGTTTTAGTTACATTTAGTTGGAGACAATTGTTATTTAGCCATTCAAACAAATTACTAAGTTCATTATTTAACGTTTCTGTTATTTCATCTAGATTATCACTTTTCACATATATTATGGTATCATCTGCAAATAACTGGATTTTACAATTTTTGATTACTTTGACAATGTCATTAATGTACAGAATGAAAAGTACAGGTCCCAACACTGTTCCCTGCGGGACACCGTACACTGATGGTAATGATGTTGAAACACCACCATATTTCGTCACCTGTGTTCGTTCACTGAGATAGGCCTCAAACCAGTCTAAAATGACTTGACCAAACCCATATTTTTCCATTTTGAATAAAAGCAATCTTCTATTTATTGTTTCAAAGGCTCGTCTGAGGTCCAGAAATACCACACCAACCATTTTTCCTTCCTCCAAGGCACTCTTCCAATCCAGTAATACACTCTGTAGAGCAGTCTCACATGAATTTTTGCTTCTAAAACCTGCTTGGTAGTCACCTATGATCTTATTTTTTTCTATAAAGTCCACTGCTTGATCTTTAACACACATCTCTAGCAATTTTTCATATGGGGGAACTATATTTATTGGTCTAAACTCCTCACTCTGTATTGTAGCTGTCTTTTTTGGTATTGGGACGATCGTGCTCAATTTCCATTTTGATGGGAAGGTACCTTTTTCTAAACTTGTGTTGACTAAGTTTAGTATTTTATCACCAATTGTTTGGAACGCTTCCTTGAGTATTTTAACAGTTATTCCATCTATATTTATTTTAGCTTTTAGCTTTTAGATCAGACATTTCTAATCTGCAAAATGATTCCATTTTATACTCACTTTGTATAAGCTCTATACTCTCAAGGTGTGTTTTTGTGGGTATAATATTTTCAGTAATTTCTTTAATACTATTTAGAAAAAATATATTAAAATTTTCACTAATTTCTTTTCCTGTTACTATCTTATTGCTGAATATTATTTCATTTTTCAAGCTTTCATGTCCCTTATTGTTAACAATTTGTTTTAGAGTCTTCCACATTTCAGTAGAGTTATTTTTGACTTCATCTATTTTTACGTTGTAATAATTTAGTTTTGTTTGTCTTATTAATGATACAACTCTGTTTCTTTGTTGTCTATAGTTGTCCCAATCCTGATTGTTTTTTGTTCGTATAGCTATTCTATAGAGTTGATCCCTCCTTTTAATTTCATTATTTGTTTCTTCACTCCACCATAATTTATTACCACATTTGTTTGTTATAGTTCGTTCTTGTACTGGGGCAAATTCATTAAGTGCACTTGTAATATTATTTATAAAGTTATCTGCCAGCATATTAACATCTGGTGTATTTAAGGCCCATATCATATCCAATAACTTTAGTTGAAATCCCATTGTGTCCATGGATTTGTAATTCCTGAAAAGTACTTTTTCTGTATAATTTAAATGAGCTGTCTCTAGATTGATTGAAATAATTGAATGATCAGTTATTTTGGGTGTTAAATGTGTTTTATGGTTTAGTTCTTTTTTGTTTGTAATCAAAAGATCAATTTTTGTAGCTGAATTGTGGGTTATTCGAGTGCACGGTTCATTTAACTGGTAAAGACCATATTTGCTAATAAGATTTTTAAGCCTATTTGCATAGAAACTATCAAGGTTCAAATCTATGTTAAAATCTCCCAACAATATAATTATAGCATTCATATTCATATCTTCCAATATCTCATCAAGTTTGGTTAAGAATTCAGCATCACCTGCACTAGGTGAATGATACAGACTGTATATACAATATTTTTGACCTATTATAGTAATTTCAATTCCAGACATCCATAGGTTTTTGTTGCATTCAAATTTCACTAGTTCTTTAAATCTATACCCCTTCTTGACATATAGTAGTGTTCCTCCAGTATGAGAGCTTGTCGAAAAACCATATATAGCATTGTAACCATTAATGTCTATTTCACTTTGTATAAAATCATCTGTAACGTGGGTCTCGGACAGACATATTACTATAGGTTTATTTTGGTTTATCAACCGTGTTAGCTGTGTTTTATGTGATTTTAGTCCTTGTATGTTTAAGGACATTATGTGCATTTGTGATTGCTATATTTTGTTTTCACTCTCATATAGTTCTCCGTAGTTTATTTTTTTCTGTAGTTGTTCGACTATTCTCTTGTATACTTCACATGTTCTGTCAAATGCTCTATGGTTATAATCAATGTTTGGTATTTTTGAATTTTCAGATGCATGTTTGCAATTTACACAACAGTTTTCATCGGCCTGGCAATCTTCTCCCTTATGTTCACCTGCACATATTTGACATGTTGGCACTTCTTTATTACATTCTTTTGCAATATGGCCAAATTTCCAGCAATTGTAGCACTGTTTCACATTAAAGCTATCCTTATAAAAACAACTTTTCCAGCCAATATGTATTTTATCATATTTTTGAATACATTCATATGTCTTACTGTCTACTTGGAGAATAACATTTTTTAATCCCCTTTTGTTCTTAAATGAGTATACTATTTTTAGTTCACGTATAGGTTCTGTATTTATCACATTCTGTATAATTATTCTATTTAAAAAAGTATCTCCGTCTTCCAAATCTGCTTCATTTACATTAAATATTATAATCCTCGGGTTTTTCTTTTCGGGTATTGTAACTTCATAACTTTGGCCGAGTGTACTTTTAATGCTTTCACATATTTTCTCAACATCTTTCTGATTTTCATTACATTCAATTGCCACTCCACCCTCTCGTACGTACTTTACCCTTGAGATTCCCACTCCTAAGTTACTTGGATTTATGTTTTCTTCAATTTTCTTTTTTGTTATTTCACTCTTTTGGGTATTATCTTTTGGTTTCACTATGATGACATCTTCTTTTTTCCTCTTCAGTGCACTACTATATCCTATGTTATGTTTATATTGTTCTTGGGCAATATTCTTCTTCATTGCTTCAATTTCTTCTTTTAACATGTTAATAATCAACATTTTATCTTCTATTATTGCCTCTTTACTTTCTACCAGTTTTTGAAACAGTTCCATTGATTCTCCATTTAAACAACTTGGGCAATAAAACTTCATCGAGCGACCACCGGTCAGTTGTAAAACCTTTACTTCTGACGCTGTTAGCTTACCACACTCTTTACAAACTTCTCCCTTGCAACCATCGCAGTCAAAAAGATCTTTATTTTTCACTTTTATTTGTTTACATCGAAGGCAATTCATTTTGAAGGCTAGTTTGCGTAGGTATATGAGTCGATATTAACAAGACTACCGGTATTCCAGCCACTCCAGCTCTCGCAAGTTTGGCTAGGTTTGGCAACCCTGTCGACTCTATCACATTGACGTAGCACAATATTTCGGGAATTATGGTATTTTTCAGCAAGGAAAAACTCTTCCCACACTTCTACACGAAGGTTATTTTCTGGTTTTTACTTTCCACCACATTAAAACACTTATACAAAACTTTTACGACGAAAACTCAACATATTAGATGCGACCACATCACTGATCTATACGAACCACATAAACAAACAACACGCAACGTTGCCATATTTCTGCATTATTCTGCAAAAGAGGGCAATAAGGTATCTGTGTGATGTAAGCTATTTAGAACACTGTAGGCTGTTATTTATTCAACATAAAATTCTGACAATTTACTGCAATTTCATCCTAGAAACGGCATGTCTAATGCATAGAAATTTCCATAAGGATATTTTTGAAAAAAGCATCTTTAGACCTACCCGGCAAATCCTAACTATTCCAATTTCTGAAACAACCCTAACAAAAAACTCTCCCATTTTTAGAAGTAAGCAAATTTTTAATCACTTACCTGAGAAATTAAGAAAATTGACTGATTTAAAAAAAAATCAGGAATAGGGTTAAATGCTTTCTACAGGGAAGAGCTTATTATGATTTGGAGGAATATTTCACGGATAAGTTGTGATAACTGCTTAATCTATGTCTTGATCTATGTCAACTGTATTTTATGTGATATTTTGTTAGGTGTGTTTAGTGGTCTCTCTTTTAACGTGTTAAACTGTTACTCCTATATTGTTTACTGTTTTTCGTACTACTACTTTATTACTTACCATATAAGTTTTACCTGTGATTCTATTTTGTTGTTTTTATGCTTTGTCAATGAAATTTATTCTGACAATAAAGTATATTTCTATTCTATTCTATTCTATACCATTTCGATTCCCAGCTGTTCGATTAGGCTATCGCTGCCTTGCCTAGAATAATTATTTCCACATCAACCACTTTACACCTTATCAATCAAGTCAATCAAAGCATTTAATCGGAATAATAGTACAAAAGTTCATTCCAAAAGGAAATATATTCAGTAAAGACTGGTATTCCCTATAGTTAAAATATAATACATCTTACAAAGTCAGTCAGGTGTTAGAATAGTAAATAGACATTATAAAAAGTTTAAAACAACATATACCTAAATACTCGTATATATACAAATCTTTACATACTACAACTAAGTTATCATTACACAGAGATCCCAGAACGCTGCATTTCTAGAAAACGTTTTTGAAGGTTGTTGCTAAATTTTAACAAAGGTGTTGTGCCATCTACTCCAAGAATGTCCTTGTTTATTAGCTTAGGAGAGGTATAAGAAAAGCAGCCAGTAAATTTAGAAGTCTTGATGCTAGAGAATGTCATAATTATTTACATTTCTCAGATTTACAGCGTGTAACTCATTTCTCCTCGTCAGGTTAACAAACAAGTACTGAGGGGCCCTACTACGTAAAATGTTAAGCAATTGTTTACAAAGAGGCAGTGCAAACCTATATTCCATTTTTAAAATCTTAAAGTCATTATAGTAAGGTGTAATATGATCACAAAATGGTGTACAAAAACTAAATCTGAAACAAGAATTTTGTAATTTTTGTAACTTATTAATATAGTCGCAAGACAAAAAACTGTAGTAGACAGACCAAGAATGTACAGTAATGTATGTGACACAGCACCAATGAATTCACGAGCTGCCATTTGGTATCAGGCGGAAGACAGTAAGCAGCAATTTAGATAGTGACTTTAATTTTGAGTAAGCTAAACCTATTTTATTATTAATATGAGCTTCAAAATTTAAAAGGGATCCAACAAAACACCAAGATTTTTCATTTGTTCAGTCATTGGAATTACTTTATTGTTTAGCCTAATCATACCAAGAGTCAAACAAGGATCTAGTACAGTTCCTAACTAAGAGTAACGTATTGCCCAATAATTTACAGAAAGCCTCTGGTTCCATATTTAGTAGAACCATAGAAAATAGTTTAAAGGGTGGGGTTAATTCGCCAAAAAATAAAAGTAGAACCAGTGACTCCTTGCCAGGTGTTATCCTTGGTTCTGGAGGCAATGATTGGTCTGGTTTGAGTGCTGCGGAAGAAAGGAAACACTTCTAGCGAAACAACAGTGGACTTATCAGAGCATCTTAAGAAAAATTGCATTAATGTACTATTTTGTGAGAAGCTCAGTTCACGACAAGGAAACCATATATCTTCTTTTAAGGTTTCTATAAAACCAGAGGATGCAAGTAAATTCTGCTGCCAAAATTTGTGGCCTGTGAATGTTGTGGTAAAACATTTTGTTTTCATTAAAAGCAGATTTTCACCTCATTTTACGCCCAGAGGCTCTAATCAGTTTAAGCCTAAAAATTTTCAAAGGGGACACTAGAGAAAGGTTGCTCAATGAATGGGATGCGGATGGTTTGTAGAGGAAGGAGTGTCTCCATTTTCCACACAAATGGTCTTTATCAAATAAGACTTTGCAACTTGAACACTTTTTAGATGAACGACCTGATGTGAAAATTTTATGTATAAGTGAGCATTGGTTAGACTCTGATAAAAATTTTTTTATTGCGCTGTAAAGAATTTTAATATGGTAAGTTGTTTTTGTAGAGAAAGTGTTAAAAATGGAGGTAGTTGAATACTTGTACATGAGAGTCTCGCAGCTAATGAATTGAATCACATAATGGCATTGTCTCAGTGTCAGGTTTGTGAGTTGTCTGCATGTTTTACAAGGGAATTGAATATGGTGATCATATCTATGTACAGATCTCCTGCTAACAGTACTGTTGATTGTTTTATTAATATTATGTCAGGGGTATTATATCAGGCAACTAATGTGAATTCGAAGGTACAAGTGCTGGTTGCAGGTGACTTCAATGTGCACTTTAACATGACTGGTGACTTCAATACTCTGAAGGTTACCCAGCTATTTCTTTCATTTGGGTTTAGTCAGCTTCTTAAAGAATACACACATCTAAGGGGGACTGTTTGGACAATGTTTTTTGTAATTTTGAGATAGTTGATGTTAGTAATATCGTAATGCCTTTCTCTGATCATAAGCATTTAAAGATCCTTTACACAAATAGTGCACTATGTAAAAATCGACCTCTCCTATTGGTCGATCCATCTCGTATTACGATATGTCTGCGTGATGCAATCGATTTCTGTCAAGAGCTCTCGTGGTGTAGAGGTTTATACAGCTGGGTCCTCACCTGGACGGCCTGGGTCCGAACCCCGTTGCTATTTTTTATTTTTATTTTTTAAGATATGTTTCTAAACAGTTTTTTCTTGATTTTGGGTATGTCTTGGGTTAGCACCTGGTTAGATTCCTTTTCTTGAGCCCCCGTAGCGAGCGGAGGGCCATGCGGATCGACCAATAGGAAAGGCCGATTTTTATATAGTGCACTATTTGTGTAAAGGATCTTATAATGCTGATCATAATGCTCAAATTGTCAAGATAAATGTAAATTGTAGTGAAGAACGCATGATTTCTATGAAAAGAAAGTATACTAAAAATGAGTATGCCATGTTTAATAAACACATGTATAGAGAGACATGGCAAGATATATATGTTGTAGGAAGTGCCGAAGATAAATATGAAACCTTTCATAATATTTTTCATTATTATTATAATATTTCTTTTCCTTTAAAAAAAAAATTAAAAAAATGGACCAATGTGGGATGAATGGCTGGGTATCAAATGAGGTCAGAGAAGCAAAAGATAGATTAATGTTTTGATATGAATGGATGTTGCAAAATAATAAAAAACATATAATGACTATAAAAAAATGTGTAATGCAATTTTGATTAAGTCCAGGTAAAATTTTAATGTTGAAAAAATAACAAACTCTGACAATTGCCATAAAACTGTGTGGGATATTGTGAACAAAGAAACATGGAGGCAAAGAAAACAAATTTTATCAGAAAATTTAACTCCAAATGATGTTTATAACTTTTTTGTGAATCTTGCTGTTACACTGGCAAATGATTTACCGGATGATGTGTGTGATTTTAGTATATATTTAAATGACTGCTCCAGTAACGCAGCTTCTATGTTTTCTAAACCTGTAGATGTCTATGATGTAAAAAAAGTTATCACTAAAATGAAAAATAAGAAAACTGAAGATGTTTATGGTGTTAGTGCCTTTTGTGTTAAAAAAGTGGCGGATTATATCTGTGATCCACTAGTTGATATTGTGAATTTTTGCTTTGAGAGTGGAAGTTTTCCCCAAGCATTAAAGCTTGCTAAGATATGTCCAATTTACAAAAAGGGGGACAAGTGGTTGCCTGAGAGTTTTCGTCCAGTATCTGTTTTGCCAATATTCTCAAAAATACTAGAATCTCTTATGTACAATCAGTTGGTATCTTTCTTTGACAAACATAACATTATAATACCAAGTCAGTATGGCTTCTCAAAGGGTCTTTCTACAACTGATGCATTTTTAAAGCTTACTGAGCATATGTCTGCCATGGAAGACAGAGAGGGTTTTCTTGCTGTTTTTACAGATTTGACTGTGTCGATAGAGGTACTCTACTTAGCAAGTTGCTGTTTTATGGTGTTAGAGGTAAAGCGCTGGAGCTGTTATGATCATATTTGTCGGCACGGTCACAGGTGGTATGTTTTGGGGAGGATAAGGGCACTCCTATGGACATTGGAATAGGGGTGCCCCAGGGGTCTGTTTTGGGTCCTCTTCTCTTCCTGATTTATATTAATGAGTTGCCATGCAAGAGCTTTTGCAAACAGTGATGATATAAGTTCGAATGTATTATATGCCGATGATGCAACATTTGGAACAAGAATTGAAAGAGGCGATGATCCGGAGCAGATACTTGAGGGCATTCTGTCAATGGCTCGAAATTGGTTTATACCAAATACCAATGAGGGTAAAACAAAGAGCGTGATTTTTCAAACTAGAACCATTAATGGGGCTGGTGACTCTCAAATTAAGTTCTTGGGTGTCCATATGGATGATAATATCTTGTGGAGTGAACATATAGATAGTTTGTGTTGTAAATTAAGTCAAAAGATGTATGCAATAAGAAAAATAATATTGACTGTTAATCAAACTGCTGCTGTTACGACATATTATGGTTTGATGGAATCAACGTTGTTAGCATGGTCTCTAGCAGCAAATACCAATCTTGAAAAAGTTTTTAGAGTTCCAAAATCCCCAATTAGATCAATTGTCAATGTTAGACCAGATATTTCTTGACATATTTCAAAACACTTAAAATATTAACACTCTATGCTTTTATAATTTTTTTAAGACTAACCTATGTTAAACAAAATATTGCTAAATATGTTGTAGCAGCACTGCTACAATACTAGAAGTAAACATTACATTGTTTTAAATCAATCTAGATTAAACATAATTGTACAGAAACTGTATAATGCTTTACCAGAGGATGTATAGGCTCTTGTCTGGGAATCCTCTATACTCTTTTGATGAGAACTGAGATAACTTTCTTTTTTAGCTTTTTTCAACTTTTTAAGTGTTTTTGTGTAATTTTAGTGCTTAGAAATATTTCATTTTCCATTAAATCTGACTTGTCTATAATACTTTGTATTCATGAAGATCAATAAAAATTATTATTATTATTATTATTATTATTATTATTAAAACTTTTTCCCGGGCACTTTTACTTCCCATACACATAGACATATTCTTATTAGGATTAAGGCAGAGATTATTGTTCAGTGACCATTTGTAAATTCTTTGCAAAGTCACAGTTGGAACAGGATTCTCAGGGTCACCAGATACATACACCTGGGTATCATCCGCATATTGTTGGATTTTACACCCATCATTCGAGAGTAGTTCGTGAAAATCTGCGACATAAATAGAGAAAAGTAAGGGCCCAAGGGGACTACCCTGTGGTACGCCCTTATTTACTGGTAACTCTTCGGGCATATTTCCGTTTAAAGAGACTCTCTGAGACCTGTTTCTTAAGTAGGCTCTAACCCAATCAAGTGCGACTCCCTGGATTCCATAGTATTGCAGTTTTAAAGGCAAGAAAGTGTAATTAACGAGGTCAAAGGCCTTTGAGTAATCGAGGGCGACCAGAAATGAAAATTGACCCTGATCAGTTGCTCTGAATATATCATCCAGGATTTTTGTCAGAGCACTTGAGGTGCCGTGTCTCTTACGAAACCCTGATTGAAGCAAGAGTATTATTTTGTTTGATTCAAAATATTCAGTGAGCTGTGATACAACAATTTTTTCAAGAATCTTCATGATGATTAAAATAAGGCTGATAGGTCGCAAATCTTCATATTGGGTAGCAACTGGAACTTTTTCCTTTTTCCAAGTAATAGGAATGTCGCCGTTCTCTAGTGAATAGCGAATGATGTGACAAAGAGCGTCCTTGCAGTTTGGTAAGACGAGCCGCAGCATCTTCAGAGGCATTTGATTGTTTGTCACAAACTTGCTCTTCTATCATTTCGGTGGTCACAGGCCTGAAATTAAAGTTCAGTCCAGGCCTAAAGCTATTTACCTGAAAGTGTCTGCAGGTGTCAATTTCGATATTAGTATTTCTACCCCATTCACAAGGAAAAAATTAATATTATTAGAGTTTTGAATTTGTGGACCCAGTTCACGAGCAGTCTTTCTATGAATATTACAAATATCCCATTTCTCTCCCTAGTGTCTATGACAAGACTTGTTGCCAATCACATGAGTCTGAATATATGCCCTTTTCTCGTATCGAACAGTATTAGACAGATAATTGCGCAAATCCCTATAATAATCCAGCTGTATCTGGTCCTTGGTTCGTAAGCACTCTCTATAGGCCTCTCTTTTAAGTTTGCTTATTTCTTTAATAGTGCGAGTTATATAGGGCCGTGCTGGTTTTCCGCGAGCAATGGCAGTCTTTAATGGAGAATATATCAAAAAGAAAGTGTACGGCATCGTTGAGGAATTGTACTTTTCCCGCCAAATCAGGAATCACTGCATCCCAGTTTACATTGGAGGCATCTTGTTCAAATAAAACAGCATCGAAATGTCGAAAATTCCTAAGTGTTACATTATGTGGTTTTATAGATCTTATTGCATAGTCCAACTTACAGTAGGTCAATCTGTGATCAGTCAGATTAAGAAGATCGGCAGTTCCACACTCAAGAAGAGAAGCAGACTCCGTCACAGCTATGATATCAATTAAAGTAGAAGATTGGCAAGAAACTCGCGTAGGTTCCTTTAGTGCTTGAGTGAGGCCGTAGCAGTCAAACACTTGTCTAAGTTGCTTTCGAAGTGGGCAGTCATTTCTCAAGAAGTCGACATTAACATCTCCGATAACTATTACCTCGTCGTGCGTCAAGTATGCATGTCTGATGTATTCTTCGATTGCCACGAGTAATGCAACTGGGGTAAACCCAGAGCAATATTCTGTTCTGCAATACTGACCGAGATCCAAAGCTGTTCCACAGGAGTCTGCACTGAAACATCACAACTCAGAGTCATAAAATGAATGTCTCCCCTCAAGTATAAGAGCAAACCACCACCACTCCGACCAGCACGATCCAGACGAATAGCTTTATACTCAGGAATATTTAGATGCTCAGACATGACAATGCTATTCAGCCAGGTTTCTGAGATTCCAAGGATGGGACCAGGAAACGAATATTTATCTGGCCAATATGCAGCTTATGACTATTTTGTGTTAAACTTTCTGTATGTTCGTTGATTGTCTTGCTCTAGCATCCGAATAGCCTCTATCATCTTTCCATTCATTTCGCGCATATTTTCGAGGTCTTCCTGTTTAGTTCGAAGCTCTGCCTTTAGTTTTTCGACTTCTTTTTTTAAAGTCTGTAATGCTTCTTCATGGGTAGCCTTGATATCGCTGATGTTTAATTCATTTTTCCTACAAATGTCCCCAATCTCCCTCTTCAGAGGTTCTGTTACCGAAACTGTATCTCTGTTATGAGTCTTTGGGAACACAGTATTTTATGACGCTCCAAGGTTACAAATGGAGTCCTCTCTGTACAACTTTTGTGAAAAATGTTAGAGAGCATACCACACAGAAATAGTTATGTGTCTTTTTAAATTTTGTGTAGCATTCACATGGTAAAATCATGAACAAATTCTTAATCCCGGCTCTGTATCTTGCTTTTTAGTATGTCCCATGCTAGCAAGCATATCCTAGTTAATACATACACTCCTATACCTCCGCCTCTGGTGATTCTATTCATTCAGTAGAGTTGGCAGCCAGGAACATTTATTAGGAAATCTGGGTACTCAGGAGATAGCCAGGTTTCAGTAACAACCAAAATATGATTTTTTTTGTATTAAGAGGTCTCTCAAACGAGGGAACCAGAGATAGTGTATTAACATGAGGCTTCTTATTTGGTTTACATTTCGTAATTGCTACTTGCATTTGATCTTTAAGTACACCAAATATTTTCTTGCATACAAGACACAGCACAGATGGGAGCAGTGTTTACCTCACGATATTTTGCACATAGGGGGCAAATTACCTCATTTTCATACATGTAGTAGCCGCGGCCTTTAAAGCATCGCCTAACATCGAGCCCAACAAATACCCTGCAATAATCATAACTAATGAACAGTGCTCTATGACTCTCTTGTAGGCACTTCGACCCACTTATATTACACTCTGAGAAACTAGGTTTTTTTTCACATGCCTGGAGAATAACACCCGAGGGGCCAACCGCTGATGGTATTTTGGTGTACTAGCTTGGTATTTTTGGAATTATTTCGGTATTTTTTGGTAATATTTGGTATTATCTGGTAATATTTGAGATTATATGGTATTTTGTCTAGTATTATTGGTATTTTATGGTATTTTTGTACAATTATCTAATAAGCGCATGCGCAATAATTACGCATAATTCACAAGGCACATGTCTCAACGTCGCAACTACCTGTTCGATGTTCTAAACAGTGTTGCCAAATGCCCGATAGTTATCGGAATCTACCTTAATTTTTGCTCGATCCCGATAATCGATAATTGCCCATTATCCAATCAATGTTTAATCTACCATAATTTTTAAAAAGTAATATATACAAGAAGCCATATTCGGAGAAAAATTTCAATGGTAATAATAATACAGTGAAACTTCTCCAGAACGGACATGGACGGGAAAAAATAATTGTCCGGTGTTGAGAGGCGTCCGTTGTGTAGAGTTGTTACTAAATTCCAGCAATGTTCGAATACTTTTCGGGGTGATTCTACATAAGAAAACAAATTCAAACCTATTACATAATAATATAATATCTATTTATACCCTGTATACAAAATATTACTTCTTAAAAAAATCATCAATTTTAGTTTGTTTTTTCTTTTGAACATTATTTTTTACAATTTCTGATTCAACATGCAAAATTACATCTGAAATTTTTTGAGTTATTATTTCATCACCTTTAGATATAAAAAATAGTTCTAGGTCTCTTAATTTCTGGTAAGCATCACTTATATTAGTAACAGTAGTTGTAGTATTTTCTGGTTCATCGTCACTGTCAGTGTCAGAAGTATTGGACGTCTGTTCATTTTCTTTATAATCACTAACACAACTAGCTAAGTCGACTTCTGGATTTTCCGTTAATAAAGCCTCATCGATCTCCACGTAGTTCATAAAATTGTCAACTCTATTACCTTTGCAATATGTTGATTATGGTAAATCGTCTTCTGGGTCCTCTACCTCTGGAATTTCCTCAATTTGTTCTACATCACTATCTGTCTTAAGAAATCCGCACCTAATAAAGCACTTCTTCCTTCCTTGAACGTTTTTCCATGCTGCAACTATCCAAATTAAGGCGTTAGCAACCGTTATGGACTTCTCCAATTCAGCCACTGATATAGAACATTCTATAGATAATAACATTCTTCTCATCAAATCCTTTCTATATAGGGTTTTAAAGTTTTTTATGACTCCTTGGTCAAGCGGTTGACAATGTGTTGTAGTATTGGGTGGCAAAAAAACTGGCGATATGTTGGTTACCTGAATATCTGGGTGGGATGTTGCATTGTCTAAGAACAAGATAATTTTTCTCTTTTGACGTTCCATTTTCCTATCAAATTTGTCGATCGATCTGCAGCTTATCAACATGAGAATTTTTAAAGCATCGCGGATTTCTACTTTTACCAATCACCAAAGGTCTTACTGTTTCTCCCTTTAGGTTTGCACACAATAATACTATGTCTTTCTTTAGCAGATTTGCCGCCAGTGCACTTTTCCTTGCGGAATGTAAAAGTTTTGCTTGGTAAGGCTCGATAATATAGGCCAGTTTCGTCAGCGTTGAAAATGTCTTGAGGCGAATAACCACTTATTAACCGTGGCAATTTTCTTTTCCACTCTACAACTTCGTCAAGATTTACATTTGCAGCTTCACCAGATATTGCTCTAAATTTAATGTTGTGCCTTGAGCAAAATTTGTCGAGCCAACCATTGGAAGCTTTAAAGTTCAAATTTAGTTCCCTAGCGGCTTCTAAAGCTTTTTCTTTGATTATAGGTCCAGATAATGGAATGTTCTTACTCCTTACTTTGCAAAATTAGTCGTACACTATAGAATCGATGGCAGCACCTTCAGTTTTAATCCGCTTCTTTTGTTGCAGATTTCCACTTTCACTATACAACTTTCTCCGTTCGCTCTTTTTCTTTAAAATGTCACTACCTTGAGTCTTTCCTATTTGAAATTTTTCGGCCAAAACTCGCACGGTATAACTATTTTTTTCAGACGACTCTATCACTGCTATTTTTTCTTCCAAACTCGAAAACTTTCTACATATTGTTACCTACTCGGTGATTAGATTATCGCAACTAAACTGACAAAATGCATAGAACAAATAAATAGGTAGGTATGTACTAAATAAAGTAGGTTTTTCCACGCATGATGGGTCTTAAAATCTTCCTTGGAAAATTTACCTAATCTGTAATAAAAACGGAACACAAAATACAAACCCATTTATTAGTTTTATGACTACCAGGTGTTTGGGTTTGCCGCGTCACCGACCCGGCGGCGTGCCAAATGCTTAATAATCTTCAGTCGTAGTATTTATTGTCCGTTGTTGGCAGGCAAAATTGCAAGAGCTAATAGAAAAATTTAGGTAAATTTTGATCGAAACCGCGGTTTGGGGGTCCGTTATTAAGGGGTGTTTTAACGATGCATTAACATACGGAATGTTCGGTGATTTGAAAATTGTCCGTTCAGTAAAAGTCCGTTGTACAGGGGTGTCCGTTAACAGAAGTTTCACTGTAATAATAATAATAATAATAATAATAATAATAATAAGCTCTTTATTGAAGTGGTCTACAACAGAAAAAAAGACAATCGATCACATCATGGAGAAGTTTATAAAGGATTGTCAGCGATTGTGAGTCTCTGCGCGCCGCAGGCAGTGACAGTTCCCTCAATCTAGATAACAAAAGGTTATGATCAAACCCTCTATCTGGGTAGATACCGTCCTTTCTGAACATAAGATACTTGAGAAATCACCTCTGAATAGCGTCCACCGACTCAATGTGGCAATCATACAACGGACCCATAATCCAGCCTTGTTCTAAGGAAGGAGTAATAAAGCAGTTTGATGACAAAGATGTTGGTAAAATGTGTGCGGAATAATCTCGAATATCTTGGAGAAGTTACATAGGCTGGAGATAGGGCGATAATTCTCAAGAACTGTTGGATCGCCCCAAAAACATTTAACCTAAAGAGACCCGACAACTCATTCATAAAAATCCGAAATCTTACAAAAATATCAACAAAACGATTGTCCCGCCTCCTTATATTTTTATGTATCGTGTACAAACTTTTACCACGGCCGAATCCTCGCCGTGAGCAAACTTCGTCCACACTACTAAATGTCGTATTGCTCGCGCCCGCCTGAGCGGAAGCAAGGACAGTTCATAGACGTAGACTTTGAAAATGTGAGTCCATCATAATACTAATTTCAATCAAATGATGGTATTTATTCGGGTACATTATTTAAAATATATTTATGTTTTATTTATAGTGTGTGGGTTAGATTGAGTTAGTTTGGGTTAGATATGGGTTCTGAAGGTTAGTTAACACAAAATCACAAAATAGTTATTTTGCTAATGAATGCGGAAAGTGATACTTTTCCGAACGCGACTGCAACTTGATCAAATGACAGACACATAGCGGAGTTCAGGCATGTAGTCGAGTGCGGAAAAGTCACTTTCCACATGAGCTGGAACGAAATTATAAAAGGAACGTGTGTAAAATACTTATCTGCTTTTCTGCAAGCAAATAAGTGCTGGTAGCAAAAAGCAATGATTTTTAACCTAAAAAGGTATTTGGGAAAAAGTATAAAAATAGTTGTTTGGAAAAATCGAGAGATTTTTATAATGCAGGGTTAATATAATTCAGGGTTAATGTCAAAAGTATATTTAATAAACATTTAACGGCTATTAAGAGCCAAGCATGAGAATATGACATGAGCCGAGATATTGAATGGTCATTGCATAATATACTATTCAACAGCTAATATTGAAATAAAATTTCCAAAAACGTATTTCCTGAATAATTTCAAATTTGAACACGGAATTTATAAGATACCAAAAATACGCAATTTTATCCCGATTTAAACGTGTTTGTGACACATAGGGTTTTCCTGCTCTCAATGGTTAAACAAAAAATTAAATCATCCCACTGCTAGCCTAAAAATAAATTGGTTATCATTATTTTTGGGACAAGTAAAAAGGAACTGAAGCATACAAATTTTATTTAAAAACATATAAATATGACAAATATATGGTTAATGACTATACATATATTCAAAAAATAGCTTAATAACTATTTTCTTCTATTAAATACCTATTAAAAATATATTTTCATTTCATTATATATGCTACTACACTGAAAAAAATCTCCTAAATAAACTGGTATATCTAGAAATAAATAAACGTAAGAAAAAATTAAAAAGCTTTTATTTAAATGCACTAAAAAGAAAAAAAAATTGAAGTAAATCAAACCCATTATTTTGTTACATTAAACATTTTTATATGGTATAAAAGCTTGGCGCAAGATTTTCGTGTTTAAATTTCTCGCCACAAGCTTTTATATCATATAAAAATGTTTAATGTAACAAAATAATGGGTTTGATTTACTCCAAATTAAATTTTCTTCTTTTCAGTGCATTTAAGTAAAAGCTTGTTTTATTTTTTGACTTTTTTGTATTACGGGGTAGCCAAATGATAAATTTAGTAAATATTATATTTTTATTTATAAAACTTAGATTCGTAGTCTATAATAAAAGCCATTTTGAATCCGCCATTTTTAATTTTCAAAATCTGATAAGAAAATTATATTCCTTGTCCCTAAAAACCCCCATGTACCAATTTTAAACGAAATCGGACATACTTTAAGTAGTTCCCTCACCACTAAGCTTTAAAGGGAGGGGGGAGGGGGGGAGTGTAAGCAACACATAACATTTGAACTACAAACGCATACCAAATTTGAATATGTAGAAGTCGGCAAAAATTGACTTGCAACATTTAACACAAAATCGGCCATGTTGAATCCGCCATTTTGAATTTTCAAAATCTCATAAAAAAAGTTCATATTCCTTGTCCCCAAAAAACCCAGATACCAATTTTAAACGATATCGGACATACTTTAAGTAGTGCTTCCCTCCCCTACCCTTGAAAGGGAGGAGGTGTAAACCTAACAACATTATAGTATAGGCGAGAATACACATGCATGTTACACGCATATGCCAGTTTCTAGAAAATGTGTGCTACTTGTATGTGTGACTCTCGCTGCCAGTTAAAAAGCACGCTAGAAGATAGCACGC
>MU182268.1:364791-381663 GCA_016904865.1 Pissodes strobi | reverse complement strand
GATACCGAATCGACGAAACTAGGTACACATTTCATTAGGGTCACTAAACTTGCACTTGTGCAGTTTACATCCTTGAGCCGGGGCCGAAGTGGCTCTATAACAATTCAAACAAAATTCAATCATTTGTGGAGCCAAAGGCAATCAATTCCAGGGTAATAATGACTTCGTTGCCATGCTATTTTACGGGCATGTGTATTTTTGGCATTCCAAAGACAAGTAGTTATGCCGGGTTTATACATGCACTGATCTACTGGCGCCAAATGCCTCGCCAGCAGATTTTGCACGGCAAAAATGTTTACACATTTGATTCGTGCCGGTTTCAGTTTAAAACGGTATGTCGCGAAAGCATCTTCGTGAAGTGTGTAGAGAAATTGCAAAAGATTTGATAGAGGATATGATTTCTGATTTAATAAAGAAAAAAAGGGATAAAAGAAAAGGTCGCATTTGGGTAAGAAGATGGATTAATAGAAGACAAATGCTGGGTGCATCTGGCATGGCATTAGAAATTCTCTTATAAGCATTATCTCGGAATTCCCTGTTTTTGTAATCCTTGGAATATACATCCCAAAGACAAGGATTCGTTTCATATGCTTCTAGGAACTTAATTGTCGTCTGTGAACTCCACCTTTTGCTCATCATTCACATATATTTTGCTAACCCGGCAGGAAGTTTTCTCTCGAATTGCATGCACGATAACACTGGCGACGTGAAAAGTTAGAACGCAACTAACTTCTTGCAAGTATTCATGCATATAAAAATTGGCGCGCCAGTGAATGGTTACATGTGCTATAATTTGCGAAATAACTACTAGCGCCACTAAATCCATGCATATGTAAATCCGGCATTAGCGTACATTAGCGTACTGGACACTGGCGTGCTATTTTACTTGCATGTGTATTCTCGCCTATGTATTGTCATCGGAACTATAAACGTGTACCAAATTTCAAGCCAATCGGACATTTAGAAGTAGTGCTAATTCAGCTTGCAAGATTTGATTACAGACAGACCCACAGGTGAAGGTAAATAAAAGCTTGTAAAAAAAGATTAAATCTAGAGTATTTTTTAGTAATGTTGGAAGATGACTTTATTTATGGCAGATCAATCAAATTGTCTGTAATTGGTTTTGCTAAACCGGTAAATTGTTAAGGTATTTCTATAAAGCTATTGTATTAATAAACAATCAGACCTACTTAAAAATATGTTTTATTTATTTTAAACACCGGAAGTACCCGGATTAGGTATATAATATAATTAAAGTAGATAATAGTATATTATGATATAAGTATATAAGAGGGCCTTTAAAGCACGCGCGACATATTTCAAAACACGACGCGCAGCGGAGTGTTTTGTACGTCGCAAGGGCTTTAAAGGCCTCTTATACACGTATATCATACGCTATTTTTTATTACGAATGCTTCATAATCTCAAAAATGTTTTAAATATTAAATTTAAGGGATATATTGACGAATATATTAATCTGTCACATTTGACAAGATCAAATGTTTCTATAGCAACCTTTAAAAAAGTAGGCGCACCATAAACATCATTTTATGCACGCTACAGCTTGCGATAATCGTTGATTATGATGCATGCGTAATAAAAACATATTTACAGCAGTGCCTTCACTGGTTTTGAAACGTTACAAACTTAGTATATATATACTTTGAATGGGGAAGAGCCGACGGTCGTCGACCTTCAATGCTCTCAATCTATTGGTGCACTTACTTTACTACGTGCATACTATAAATATTTTGGGGGTAAAACAAGGCGGAACCAAGGGAAGCGGCAATGCCAGATTGGCATGTAAGAACTTCAGAACCGGTTTTTGATGGATTAAAAACGAGGAAAATGTAGCTATTTAGTGTTATAATTTATTATGAAAAAAGTATGTTTATATAATGACAGCATCGAAAAAGCAAATCAATAGGTCTGGTGTCTTGTTTTTTTACTTCTTTATTGGCTATTTCCTGGGTAATTTCCTACAGTAACTCGTAAACTTTAAATTTGGCAACGCTACGTCTATCGACCTTAGAATGTGACTCAATGTTGGGGGAAAACAAAGAGCCATTTGTCCCGTCTCTTTAGGTTAAATGTCTTTGGATTGCCCTTCTTATAAATGAGACAGACCCTTGAAACCTTCCAGGTTTTGGGAAACATGCCCAGTTCCAGGATTGAAGATATGACAGTGGCTCGCACAAAACGATGGAACAGTCTCTAACAATTAATTGGGATGCCGTCTGGGCCAGAGATGATCTTGTTTTAAAGTTTTTTGCTTGCTACAACTATATCATCAGTAATTATTGGCGGAATGTGGATGCTATCGGAATAATCAACGGATCAATGTTTGCAGGCTGGTGGGAGTCTGTACACACTTTGAAAATAGTTGGAAACGACAGATTGGGGTCCGTGGTAACAGTGATTTGTGTCTTTCATAGTGGCTGGAATGCGGGATTGAGCTCTCTTGCTTTGAATAAAAGACCAGAAGTTTGAGGGATAAGAAGTTATGCTTGTCTTGGCACGCCGGATATAATCCCTGTGTCTTGTCAGAGCTCGATGGCGAGTTAAAATGTGTATTCATGAGTTTTAAAGTTACGATAGGCCTTTTCTTTTTTGAATACATTGTCAATTATTTCCTTGGTAAACCATGGAGGAAAGCGCCTTCGCTGCGGCAGTGCACAGGTTGTGAATATGATATTTAGATTTTCATAAAGACTCTGACATGAGTTACCAACATCTGTGCCATTGAGAACAGGCGACCAGTCAGTCAGTGTCGTACCAAAAGTCAATATTTTATAAAAGTAGGTAGCAGTTAGTGCATGGTGCATGCAAAAATAAAAGAATTAGGGATTAATAATTTAGGTATCTCTCATGGAATCTGATAGGAAATCTAATAATGCCTAACGCGTGCATATTTGTTTATATTGAATGTTTACATATTTTGTTAAGAAAATTAGTGTAAATAACAGGACAATAAACATTATAAATTTTTTTCCACACTATTTTTGGTGTTTTGATTTGGTATTTTTGGTATTATTTAGAAATATGGTATTTTAGTGTACAAATTCTAGTCAGCGGTTAACCCCTCGATTTCTGTGATTCTAGAAATTCTGATTGTTTGCTGAAAACTATTCAAGCTACTTACTTCGTATTTATCTGGCAATTTATTCAAGATTACTTTTTTAACTTTTTCAACGTCTTAATTGTTTGTTTGATAGAATAGTTTTAAAATTATCAAGTGGAAAATTGATAGAAATTAACTACTTATCAGAAGCATAGTGAAGACCAAGTGATGTTCTTATTTCTTAGCTTCATTTATTTCCAATGTATTGATACCAAATTGGGTCTTGGATTTATTAACGATAAGTTTATGTTTATGAACCATTTACTAAACATGTCTAGACTTTTATTGGTGCGGTTAGTGAAATAACACTATCTAGAGGTGAATTTTCATTGTGAAAACTGCCTATAAAAGTCTGAAAATTTCATTTTCTGAGAGTCTTGTTTGTTTTAATTTAGGTCAGGCAAGACGGAGGGTCGACAAGTCAAAGCGAAATACTGAAAAAAGACTCACGGCCCAAGGGAAATAGGCGTAGGCGATCAAAGTTGGAAAGAAAACAGGCCAAAGAGAAGACTGAACCATTTCCGCCCTATGTTACCGCCGAGATGGCGAAAATCGGTAAGCCAAAATATCGATTCTGTGTTTCGCCTTGCACTTTGGCATTTATTCTCAAACAAATCTAATCGATCGTAAATTGGTAAACTAATTGGTCCTTAACTGTTAGAATATACTCTCTGTCAATAAGTTCATACTGGCATACAGTTCTGAGAGTTTTGGGTAATAGTCTCTTGTATCGCGATATCTTTGTTTTTGTTGTATTTTTGTAAGCTTCACTATTGCTCATTTTGTGATATGTTTTTGACTCATGTATTATAATAATTGTTTTCTAACTTTGCCGTTGGCTATGCCCGTTGGAACTGAAATAAATTAGAATAATATTGATACAGTGTCTCATATATTTTAATTTTTCTTAACACATATTATTTGTAGTTTTTGAAATGATTTCAGGTTTAAATACCAATGAGTTAATCCGGGGCTTTGTGCGGGTAAACTCAAAGAATCCCCGGGACTCGTACGTGAGCAATCCGAATGCTGAGTTGACCGACTATCACGTGACCTCAGTGGCTGACAGAAACGGGGCTTTAGACGGGGATGAAGTACTGCTGAAGGTCAAACCAAGGGCGGAGTGGAAGGAAGGCCGGAAAACTGCCGTCGTGGTGTATATCCTGGATAAAGTGAGTTTTTTTCAACATAGATAAGTTATATTATTCCATATATAATATATTGTTAAATTTTCGAAAATCTAAAATGGATTAAATATAATAGTCCGAGAGGCGACCGTCATAATAGTGTGGTGTCTGAACTGTCAGGATTTTGCCTGATAAAAAATATTATTTAGTTGGGCCGAATAAGAAACAGTCGGTCGACCGAGGCTGCCCTTGACCAGTAATTAATTATACATGGTCTTTCAAAAAGTTCGAATCATATGGGAAACTTTTTTATTATTGATTTTACAGAAAATTCTATTCTTGACAAAAGTTGATGCTTAGAAAAAAACTAATTTTGACGATGCTAAATTAACGATAAGTTATACAGGGTACTTAGAAAATACAAAAATTAAGGTTAAAAAAACCAAAATTTTGGAATATCGGAAAACTTTCTATAGAAAAAAGTAAAGCTTTTATTAAGATAAAAATAAAAGTCAAATACTATTTTTTCCAAAAGTGCATCGTTGCTGAAAAAAATAAGAACAAAATTAAGAAATGGAGAGTTTTTTCAATAATTGTCATGAATTTCCTCAGCAACAGTGGACCTTTGGAAAAAATGGTATTTATTTTTATGTTAATAAGAGCTTCAATTTTCCTGTAGAAGGTTTTCCGATATTCCAAAATTTAACCTTATTTTTTGTATTTTTTAAGTACCCTGTATAACTTATCCTTAATTTAGCATCGTCAAAATTAGTTTTTTTCTAAGGATCAACTTTTGTCAAGAATAGAATTTTCTGTGAAATCAATAATAAAAAAGTTTCCCACATGATGCGAACTTTTTGAAAGACCCTGTATAATTAATTACTGGTCAATGCCAGCCCCGGCCGACCAACGGTTTCTTGTTCGGCCCAACTAAACAATATTTTTTATCTTGCAAAATCCTGATAGTTCAGACACCACACTATTATGACGGTCGCCTCTCGGACTAAAAGTGCAGACCAGATCGTCGTCAAAAAATATTGAAAGTAGAAAACGAATAAAGACTAATAAAAAAAAAATTAGGTCTTCATGTGAAAACTGGAAAGAAAAGAAAGTAGAATCACGAATTTTGGATCCACCTTGTCGTCGTAAAAATAAATGCAGAGCTTGTCTTTCCAGGGATGAAGAAACAATATTTCACTTTTTCTGGCATTTGTACTCTTACGACAAGCAGAATGCCTATGTTCGGAACAAAAAAATGTTTAGTCCGTAAAAAAAATTCTATGTTAGTATTAAACTGGGATAAAATTTACTTATTGTTTCCTTTGGAACTGTGATATCAAGATTTAAATGAAATATAAAAATACAAATTACTCCAAACTAATTGGGAGTGGCTTATCACCCTCTTCTGCTGCACGCTTTAATTCTTCAGTGCCAAAGAATAACGCGATATTACTTAAATGAAATGGATTTTTTATCACGATGTTTTGACATAATGCATATGATTTTATAGTAAATGCAGCATTACAATTAAATCTTGTTTCAGATCCATCCCCGCATTACTGTCGGCAAGCTGAAAGTGGAACCCGGAAACACCGGTTACGCCATTTTGACTCCCAGAGATCGACGCATGCCTGTGATTCGCATTCCCAACGTATCCTGGCCTAATGGCTTCAGAAACGACCCGAAATCATTCGCTGATAACCTGTTCGTCGCTAAGCTAATAGTATGGCCGGAACCGGAAAAGGCATTCGGTAAGAAATTGCATTTCGTTTGACCAGAACCATTTTAAAGCAATTAGTGGTCATTTCTGCGTTTTTTTTGCTCATAACAATCACTCATTTTTCCTGAATCTTTTTTTTACCACCATCGAATAACTTGCGATCCATTTTGTTTTATTTATTTGTTTAATCATTCACAATTTCAGATTCCAAAAACAACATTTGTTCGATAATTACATCAATTCAATTCATAGACGCATAGATAATAGTTACCACAGTGAAGTTTCCTGTCATACAATAACAATGTCAGCAAACCAATCACATATTGAAACGTTCAACATACCTTGTTTAGTGGAAAAATGTAACAGATTTTTTTATTCTCCCCTCTACGAAATTATAATTTTCTGTTTTAAAAGGGCAAGCGAAAGTAAAACATGCTAGGTGATAGGTTGTGTTGTAAAAACGTCCTTTAGGTTTAACTGCATTTAAGCACGCCACTGGATAAGAAAGCAAGCCGCAAAAGAATGTACACCTACAAGCGGCGGTTTTACGTTCCATGATTCTAGAATCGGCGGTTCGGCCAACCGTCGATATCCCAACCGACTTCCAATCGCTCGAGAATTAGCACCCTCGATTCGTTGTGCACGGTCAGGTGGGAATATTCAGCACGAAGCGCGTCGCTAGAATTAAACTTAGTTGCAGTTCAGATACCGAAAAGGCAAGAAGCAAGAAACCACTTTAGGCCAGCGCCATCGTTGATCTTCATCTTTGTAGGGCCAGCACTCTCAACTGGCACCGAATCAGCCTCCTACCGAATTTATTGAGTTTTTCTGAAATTTTGCAACCTCAGGACTTCGAGTTTTCGACAATTTTGAAGAAAGAAACGACTCTACTAAGCTTACGGACGAACCAAAGAAGCTCCGAAGCGAAGGAAAAGGCATTGTAGGGCCAGCATTCTCTGGTACCGAATCAGCCTTCTACCGAATTTATCGAGTTTTTCGGAGTTTTTTGGAACTTCAGGACTTGGAAGAATTTAGGAGAAAAAAATTTTGGAGACAGAATTTAAGTACTTGAAGAGGCCTTGTCAAGCGGCCGAGTACCAACAATTCAGCGATACCTTGAACTGTAGTGCGCACCCTATAGCAACAACCCGCGAATAAGGCTGGTTGCGAGCACATTGAGTCAGCCTACTGGTTTGGGTTCCCCCCATTCACATATGTGCCTCTCTGGTCCTTCATACTAGTTCAACTTTGGGCGAGAGTAAAGCGCGTCGACGGCCAGTTCGGTTTCGAGAACTGGAGAGCCCCCTGACTCCCCCATACTTTAGCTATTCGGCCTACGGGTGAAAAGCGAAAAGGCATAGGAGCCGAAAAAAGAAAGTAAGGCTTAACCTAAAGAATTCGGGCGCGTTCAAAGAGTGATAAGTTAGCCAAGTGCGTACGGGAGATCGCGAAGTTATACTGTTGCGACTGGAGTTATCTCAAAAGAAGAATCAAAGGCTATTGATCACTAGTTCGTATACCATACAGAACCAGCACGGTCTCTGAACTGAGAGCCGTGTCCGGGGAGTAGTTTGGTTTAAAATACACTAATCACCAATTAATCCCCAAAAAATTGCCATGGATTGGCATATAATACATAGCAAACACTCCCAAAAAGTCCCAAGAAACAACGATTTTTTGAAAGCCCTCCTCGAGCAACTTCCGTACGCACCCTCTCCAAAAACTCGCGACGAGCGCCAGACGCGCTCAAAAGACGATTTTAGTGCGATCCTTGCTGAATTCGTACGGAATCCGGCTTCTCAGAACCCCTAAGCCTTCGAACGCGTTTTGAAAATCTCGCGTGCGGTGCGTGAAGCCCCAAAAAAAAACTAAGGACACTAATATGTGCTAGATATTAATTAAAAGTCATATGAACGACGTCTAATGAACTAACAGTCGAGAAAAAAAATCTGAATAAAACTTGTTTCATCAAAAATACTAGATTAGGGTTGAACTTTCCTAGTACATGTAAAAGGCTTATCCAGTGAATTGGGGCACATTTTAAGCTATCACTAGACATAGGGATTTATCAGAATTTGATTTTAACTATACTGGCCCACCAGTATATTGGGGACCCTGAGGAATTTATATTAGACCCGGAAGCGGCCTTTGGTTATCATAGGGAATCTGTTTCTAAATATCTTACAATTAATAAATATTCTGGGGCAGCTCAAATCGAGGCGGGGCTCCGCATAGGAGGGCCAGAGCGTCACTCGGCCGGGCCGAGTGGCCTACTGGATCACCCCGAGCCGCACATGACACGCAGTCCGCCTTGGCCGCTCACTGGAGCCGTTCCAATGCCAATGACGAAAAAAACAAAAATGTCACGTTAGTAATGTCAAACGTTATTTAGAATAAAAATTAAATGTAAAATTACAACTGTTTTATGAACCTGAAATATTTAATGGCAAATGTTGATTGACATCTTGTCCAAAATCAACGGCGGCACTGGAAATGTTGACTTGTTTGTCAACTTGGGATACATGGTCTTTAAATTCTATTTCTGAATGTTTCTTTTGCTGCATAGATATAGATTTCTCGAACATGATTTTATTAGCAACTTATATTTTATAAGTCACTGAGTCCGCTATATTGTCACGAATACTTTAGGGGGTTGTCGCGTTTTTAAAAGAACAACTTCTCAGAGAAGAACCGCGCCGTTATCTACCAATAAATGTTCAATGTTCTTCAATGACGGGGTCTGAACCCTTCCCTTAATCTACCATTGCATGTTCTGTTCGTGAGGACACGCCTTGCTTAGCGTGCCGGGGGGTAACTGAGGTAGACCGGGGCCGAGTTGCGTTGGGTAAGAAGAGATGATAAAGTAAACATGTTTAGTTTATAACAATAGCAATGTATTAACGATGAAACTTTAACAATGACTATTGGTCAAAAAATGAGATTCTATTATACCCGGATACTAAGGTGCGCATGTTTTCTCGAGTTGAGGTACTGTTTATAACCTATAAACCAATTAATTTACTGTGTTATAATTATAGTTTTTCTTAAAAGTTGAGTTGTATTTAAGAGCACTAAAATGTTTCACTAAACTTTTTAACTGACTATTTAGACACTTGTCTTTCTCAGAACTCTGACAAACTTCTTGATTTGACTTTACTACTGTGGTTGTGATACTCCTTGACACAGCAGTCGTCAAGTGACTAACCGGTACTAGGTTTTGGTAAGCAATAAAGGAGTAGAACCTAAAGCAGCTGTATAGCTAACTTCAGGAGCGGATAGAACCCGTAGGCAGCTGTATAGCTAACCTGGGAGCTGGTTTTAGGTGAGAACAAAGTCTCAGCGTATTTATATTAAAAAAGTGATGATCATTGCATGCTTAAGGTTGAAAATCGCTCCCGTTGATTGTTCGCGTTGTTTATAGTTTGTCTTTAATGTTTATATAACAATCTCCAAGTTCAAGTTCAAACTTAGGGTTATATTTCTTAAGTAGCTTATATAATTAGTATACAATTTAGTAGATTACAATATATCCTTCCGCTACCTCTGACGACTTCCATCCCCCGCGTCTTTTCATATCTAAAATGTCCACACCTGGGGCATTTGCTAGTTATGTAGAGGATGTTCTTCGAAACGAATGACCGGTGTACTGATTTGGATTGGAAATTTTAAGAAATTTAGCTATCATACGGAATTTTTAAATTGTATGCTTTCCAACTACCTGATTTACACATCTTCCGCGCTCATACCGATAAAAAAAAAGCGTTCATCTTGAGCATTTTGTGGTCGAAGTTTCATAAAACTATTAACAAATGTTACCCAATCTTCTATACCTACCAAACTGCTTTGCACATTATTTTTGGTAGTTAAAATCTGCACTAACATAATACAATTTACTCCACATTCTTCACTTTTAAATTGTAAAGCTCGTCAGTTTTGCACGCCGCAGCTACTCCAAATATCGCTACTACTTTTTTCATTAAATTAATTTCATCAGGAGCTTCTAACAAAAACTTTGATATATGATCCTTTGTAAATACCTGAGATTTTCGAGGTTGATATCCGTCATTCTTCCTTTTTATGAATGCCTTTAAACGGGCAAATTTTGAAATACTCTGGTTCTTATTTAATGAAATAGTCAATTTCAGCATTGAATATTCTGACCACAATGTAGCAGGAGATAATGTCTTCGATTTTTCTAAGAAAAATGCCAATAATGCGTCTTCCGTTATTATGGACACATCTTTAGTTGTACACCATTTTCATAGGCTTGATTGTACCGATTTTTAGATTTATCCGGTAACGAACTACTGCACGCAATATTCGCTGCTTCTTCAATAGAACTCATGTTTTGTTAAACTCTCGCTAAATACCAAAGTTATCAACTTAACTATTCAGTAATATTTTTATTTGATAAGTGTCAAACTAATATTTTTTTATTGACATGAATGTTACCTTAGTAACGTTAACATTTAGTGTAACTAAAATAGTGCCCCGAAAGTAGGGCGCCACTTTGTAACGAATTGATCAGTTGGGCATCACTTTGTAATGAAATACTAGCTCAGTCGCCAATTTGTAAGGATAAATTTAGTTGGACACTAATTTGTAGCGAAAGTTAATTTATTACATTAATTAAGTATGAGATTCGTTTTTTCTGAGGACGTGAGTTGTCTCTTTTATTAACTGAATTTTTTTTCATATTTTGGGCGCCAGAGTTCCTAGAGACAATGCGAACTGAATATAAATACTTAAAGATCAATAACTATAAAGATAAGAATATCAGAAATTTGCCCTTATTAATTCGTGTCTCACAGAGCTCTATCTTGCGATAAAATAGACAAATGAGTTCAAATGACAATATATTAATTTGACAATTAAATTAAAAATATGAGAATATGTGATGGTATCATGTAAAATGAGGATTACAATTAAAGTACAAATATAATTGCTGAAATTATTTGAAATATAAGTTTGAATTGACTAGCAATGGGAATTAAAACTAATGTAAAAGATTTAAAAAATTTAATGAATGAGTGAAACGATAACAGTGGTCTTTACAATTGATTAATCTTCTGATTAGCTAATACTTAGCTTGTCCAGCTATTCTGTAACCATGCGATCGTATTGGGACTTCTACAGGAACCGCTTTTGCCTGTTCCCAAGTTATGTTAATGGGTTAAAGTTTGACCTAGTGTCAGCTCCCTCTACAGGTCTGCTACAGCGACGTGGACGAACACCTGCTACTTGCAAAGCACGATGTGTTTTTTAGCCAACGTTGGATACATGCAAAAAAATAATGATCTAGTTTTAGACCAATGTATATCGCTAATTAAAAAATTATTCAGGGAAATATCCTGTGGACCTCAGTTAGACTATTGCACAGGAAGAAGTAATCAACAATCTGAAAATTCACTGCGGTTAAAGCAGGTATAATCAGAAACTTAAATTACAATTTGAAGTTGAGCAAAAATTATAAATAACTACTGTTAAGCAAAAATCATAAATAATAACTGTTACTCAAGATATTCTTTTTCTTTACTTTAAGATATGAAATTCAAAAGAAAATGATGGCTGAAATTTAAAATTCAAAAGAAAATGATGGAAGTACGTTCCAAACAGTGGCTCTCGGCAAATCTAAATAAAATATAACTTGAATTTTATGATTAATAGAAAAAATAGAGGTACAACCTCTCTATAAACGAGTCTTGTAACTCCATATAAGTAATTTCTATTACTTCTTTATATATGGCCCTTGGCACATAAACGATAATTGAGCGCAATTACGCCTCAATCGATTAAAGATAAAGATAAGGCAATCACTATCTCGCATTGAGATAGAAATTTAGATAAAAGATAAGAAAAAAAAACAGGTAAATTTACACATGTGAGCTAAACCTCTCATAAATGCAAATTAATGTCGATACATCAGTGTTGAGACGCGACAGGGCAAGTGCTAATAATTATATGCTTAATGTTACAAATAAATTGAAATTTTATTGAAATAAGCCTAAAAAGAAAAAATATTAAAACTAACAATACTATGAGGGAAAATTCAGAGAAATTCTACTAAAAATTCAATTTACTACCTTTCCAGGAATATATAGAATCCACTCCGAGAATCCCCATATAATACTGTCCAATTTAAATGGAAATACGTAAAATAATGTGCGTGACCGCTAAACGATGAAATAATTACATTATCTGTAAACTTGGACTAAACATCTATCAAATTACATGAATTTCACTAATGAGAGACGAAATTATTCACCAATAAATGTCACTACAAAAATTAAGATTATTGAAGATGGAAGTTAATTGAAAATGTAATATAAAAATGCTAAATTCTTGCTTTAGCCAAATACGATTAAGCGAATCAGAAACAATTATTAATTATGTATTTAAAAGATTTAAAAATTAGTGAAATATATTGCAAGATGAATAAAATATTTCAAGATTAAATATCAGCACTTGCCCAGTCAAGCGTCGCCACAAAGATGAAACGACCTTGCTTTTCAAAATTCAAGACGTTCATCCCCTTATGCCTCTCGATGTTTAATTGGATAATTTATATCATGTGACTACTACTATAGGTCATGCGGCGTCAAACCAAAGAAATACACAATATATACTAAATATAGTAATCTATAGTAAATTAAATTCATAAATTGTAGGTATTAAATAGCGTACTACGCTCTCCAATTATCAACTACATGAGATAAGCCCGTTTCCGTATAGGTGTCACTACTCAATATAGTAATCTAGAGTGAAACAAATCCG
This sequence comes from Pissodes strobi, assembly GCA_016904865.1. Taxonomy (NCBI): domain Eukaryota; kingdom Metazoa; phylum Arthropoda; class Insecta; order Coleoptera; family Curculionidae; genus Pissodes; species Pissodes strobi. Next base: position 368,921 of record MU182268.1, on the reverse strand, counting down.
CAAATTGTAGGTATAAGCCAGCGTACCTGTGCTTCTGAAATAATTAGTTGCATGAAATATACCCATTCGCGAATAGATGTCACTGGCGATTCATATCCCAAACATCGAAAATCATTCGTTATTGAACTGAATTTAATGGAGCGGAATAAGCTTAAATTCCGTTACAAACAAACTATGTGATATTGCACGATAGTATCGTGTGATACTGGTATTTTTTTATTACAATAAGCCATTTTATTACAATCGATTGGGGATTTTCAGCATTAAATTTGAATATGTGTATTTTACGCATTGATTTATAGAAAAATCAATGATTTTGAGAGGGGAGAATGAAAAGTTTAATACATTACATGCTGCGAAAGCCCCTTCAGGTGCTTGGAGTTTTTTAAATAGCCTCGGCTACGCTACGCTCTCACCTAAAAGTAAGCTTTCGCAGCTTGTAATGTAAATAACTATTTACTGTTTTAAACAATCTATGTTTGGGCAATCTAAAAGTGTCAGGGTCCCTTAAATCGTACCTATCAACCACATCTCTGGACGACCAAAAATATTCAACATTTCTTCAAATATATATTAACCTGCCACCAACATCAAACAATCTAATGTTAAGAGAGCCCATATATAACATGTGTGTCCAGTACAACAATCTTACTGCCGACTCAATGACGTATAGGTTACGTCATTGAGTCGGTTCTCGTCTTAACTTAGAGAACTTATTTTTATATAATTTGTGGTTTGAATTTGTATTACATGATTTATTGTAACTATTAACTAAGACAAGTAGGTAAATATTGTTACCTACTTACTTATTTGTATTTTTCACTTATATTGTCTTATACATTGATTTCTTGTTAGACAGTTATGCTTAAATAAGTAAAGAGAGTCAAAATTACAGTTAAAATCACCACATACAAACAGGGAGCCATCGAGTTTAGGTTTAAGGGGATTGAAGGCTCTGTAAAAATAACAAACATTAAATGTGTACATATTTATTGCCACTTCGACACATGCATACTCACAAACAGAGTCTTACCCTCTACTACTATGTCATTTCATGCAAAAATTGTCACTCCACCACCACAAGCTTCTGATCTGCAATAATATGAATCTACCGATAAATGTTCAATGTTCTTCAAGTTTGGGTTCGTTCACTCTTTTGTGCTCGTACCCCATCGACCTTTGTTTTTAAATGACCAATTGGAAATATGATGTTAACTGCCAAACCATGAGAAATGTAGGTTTAGATGCACTTCTAGAAGTCAGTCTGGGTACATTCATCGTTTTAGTAGGGAGGATTTCATATTCATTTTTGCTGATGCACATGATTCTGACGATGGAACACTACTGTGTGACAAGAATCTTGTTGAAAAAATTGACAAGTTTACCACACTAGCTTGATTTTATTGGATCCTTCCCTTCTTTACGATCAACCTGCACTGACCAAAATGATCGTCTCACAAAATCGCATGATGGAGAGATGCCTGCGTAAATTTTCGTATGCAACTTTTGTCCCAATGATATCACCCAATCACAGAGAGAAGTATACAGCTGAATATTTAGTTAATTTTTTTATAAATAATTATATACTTCAGACTTCATTGAATAAAGATGCATCACCTGAAGGGTCGGAGGATCCTCTGGAGGATCACACTGATGGTCCTGGTGAGCATTTGACCTCAAGACATGACAAATCTTTTTTAGGCCAGAAGATTATACAAACTGCTGATAACAATCATGTGTTGCCTTTAGTTTTGCTTAATGTTCAGTCAATAAGGAACAAAACCAGTGAGTTATCTGCTTTCCTGGATGACATTAACTATCCAAATATGGTCCTATAGACTGAGCCTTGGCTAAGACGGGATGAAGTTATTCATTTATCTGTTATGTAGCTGTATCAAAATACTGTAGAACACAATATGTCCATGGCGGGTGTATGATACTCTTGAATGAATGAGTCTTTCTTGAGGGGGAACTTTTTTTTCGTTCAGTAACTGAATTTAATGACCTCCTTGTAGAATTTGTTTTTGAATTTTCCATAATTTTTTTCAAAAACCAGAAACATCTATGTTATATGCGTTGAACATTCCCCATCTTCTAGCAATGATTCGTTCTTGGCTACTCTAGATAACTTATTATCGCAAATATCAAGCTCAATATAATTTTCAGTTGAGATTTCAATATTATACTGACGGGAGTTCCCCTTCTACAATGCGCATATGCATTTTACTACAATCTCATAATTTGCAAATGCATGTACAATCTCCAACACGCATCACAAGAATCTCATCTACAACTATTGATTACATTTGTTCAAACTTCAATAATCATGAGGTTTGTTGTTCTGTTGTAAATTCTGCCTTATCTGACCATGAAGCCGTATTGTTTGGCATCCTTAATTTTGGAGGTAATAAAAAAGAGGCACCGAGGAGTGGCAGAGTTTTCAGTCACGGGAATTATAGTAAGTTTCACACACTGTGTGCTTCTTCTGGTTGGGAATCGGTTCTCATCTCACCTCAACCTTTATCAAACTTTCATGAAGAGATGCTGCATCTCTTTACAAATGCATTTCCTCTTACGAAAATTAAAAGCAAAAAGGGCCGAAAAGCAACTAGGTTCACTAAAGGTCTAAAAACATCATGTAAAAATCTACGTTCACTACATAGGATCAGAAAATTCACAGACTCCCCAATATTTCATGAATATTTCAATGAATATCGATCCATATATCGTCGTCTGATTAGAGAGTCCAAAAAAACTTATTATTCAAATCGTATGGTGATGTCAGGCAATGCGACAAGGGAATGCTGGGCCATTGTAAATGAAATTCGCCGTAACAATAATCATCGACCATTACCGATCCCTGAAACAATCCCTGACAATATAGATCTATTTTATTGCGGGATTGCTAGAAGTATTCAACAAAAAATACATCAAATAGCAGATCTCATTTACTATCCCAGCTTAGTGTCCAAAACTCTTTTTATCTTGCATCAACCTACATTGTAGAGCTTAAAAAGATATTAATTTCCATTAAAAAAAAGCAGATCAGGAGAAGATTGCCTTTCTGCGAAGATTTTATTAAATATGCCCGATGTTGCATTATTAGCATTGGTCCAGCAATGAATATCTCATGGGAAACAGGGATTTTCCCCTCATGTGTTAAAACAGCTAAAGTTATTCCTATCCATAAAGGAGATAGTCCGGATGATCCATCTAATTTTAGGCCCATCTCTCTGTTATCAACTTTTTCGAAAATCATAGAGAAACTTGTGAAGGTACGTATGTTATCCTTTATGCAGTCCAATAACATTGTCAACAGAACTCAGTTTGCTTTTCAGGAGGGAGATAGTACCACGGATGCTATTTATAATCTTATACGAGAGTTGTACCTCCATATAAATGAGAGTAGACGGTCAGCCATAGCCTTTTGTGATATTTCAAAGGCTTTCGACTGTGTCAGTCGTGATATCCTAACAAGAAAAATTTACTGCTATGCTTTACAACGCGTCTGTTGTGGGTCAAAAAGTTCATCATATCAATCAGTAGAATGGGGAGTCCCTCAGGGTTTGTTTTTGAGTCCAGTTTTATTCCTGCTCTACGTTAATGATTTTGCGAACCTCCCGATTGATGGTAAGTTTACTATTTTTGCTGATCCTGTGGCATGATCAGGCCCCTCTTGTACTGCGACAATCTATTCTGGATGACCTTAATCGTATAAAGTGTTGGTGTGACTCAAACCTATTGACATTAAATCTCGTTAAAACTAAAATCATCCCTTTTAAATGTAATCTAACGTACAAGTACATAGGATCTACTCAAATTGAGTGTCACTCTGGCAGCAAATTCCTTGGAGTGATTATTGATGACCAACTTAAGTTTTATCCGCACATTTCCTCGCTTGCGAATAAGCTCTCCTCTGATTGCTTTGCTGTGAGGGTTTGTGTTCAGGAGCTTGGCTCATATATAGGCAAGTCAGTTTACCATGCATTATTTGAGTCACATCTTCGCTCTGGCATTCCATTTTGGGGCAATGCGAGTGAATATTTAAGAGCTATTCGTGACATATGTAAATCAAAGCCACCAATATCATGTCGCCCACTCTTCCTGCAGGAAACAATCCTCACTCTTTC
>MU182268.1:333455-349791 GCA_016904865.1 Pissodes strobi | reverse complement strand
GATTTAAAATTGTTTTCACCGATATATTTCGGTGGAAATTTGCAATGGATCTTCGTCGAGTTTCGCTGGCTTTTTCTCCACTTTTGTAAAATAAAGTTATAATTTGAAGCCGCTCCTCTGATAAAAACCTCATTATAAAACTTTGCAAATATAATACATGCAAAAGTAAAATGTTTGACTTTGACAAATAAACACCTATGATACCTATCTAGCTTTTTCAGGTAAAACTATCCTTTAAAAATGATGTTCTTACGGGACTGTTTTTAATTAATTGTAAGAAACCCGCTGGAAATAAACCCAGCAACCCCTATATCAGTGAATTCCTTGTAAAGAGCTCTATCCATTGATATAAAAATATATAGGGTATTCCATTTAAAAAACATAACAACCACGCTGTAAGTGTTTTGTTTTTAATTCAAATGTTTTTTTGGTGAGATTTTTGAATTCTACGGAAAAAAATAGCCAAGTTCAATTTGTCATATGTGACAGATAACTGGTTTAATACACTGAGAGAAATGTAACGAAGGGAAATGAAATGCTATACACCGATAAAACATGTAATTAATTATATGTTTATTATTTACTTTATTAGAAATGTATTATGAATAGGAGTTATCTTTTAGGATTTAACAGTTTAACTCAGATTTTACTGATTTGTCGCGTTCTAACCTTTTTGAAGTGAATACTTCTTTGGTTTCATGAGAGTGATTTTTCAAGGTCGCATCACGAAATGATTTATGTTTTCGTCTCGCGTTACAAAATTTTCGTATCGTTGATTGGACGACTAACCCAAACTAACCAGAACTATTAAAATTGTTTATAGCGTATCGTAACCGGCTCAGATAAGTAACATAAGTTGAGACTAAGTGAAACTAACCCAAAGTTGATTCTACGACTAACCCAAACTAACCAAATCTATTAAAATTGATTATAACGTATCGGAACCGCTTTAAATGACTAAAATAAGTTGAGAATAAGTGAAACTAATCGACAGTTGAAGCGACGACTAACCCAAACTAACCAAATCTATTAAAATTGGTTATAATGTATCGGAACCGGTTCAAATGACTAAAATAAGTTGAAACTATGTGAAACTAATCAAAAGTTGATTGGGCGACTAACCCAACCTAACCAAATCTATTAAAATTGATTATAACGTACCGGAACCGGTTCAAATGACTAAAATAAGTTGAGAATAAGTGAAACTAACCAAAAGTTGATTGAACGACTAACCCAAACTAACCAAATCTATTAAAATTTATTATAACGTATCGGAACCGCTTTAAATGACTGAAATAAGTTGAGAATAAGTGAAACTAACCGACAGTTAAAGCGACGACTAACCCAAACTAACCAAATCTATTAAAATTGGTTATAACGTATCGGAACCGGTTTAGAGGACTAAAATAAGTTGAAACTAAGTGAAACTAACGAAAAGTTGATTGGACGACTAACCCAACCTAACCAAATCTATTGAAATTGATTATAACGTATCGGAACCGGTTCAAATGACTAAAATAAGTTGTATTTGTACACGTGAGTGGGTCCAAATAGGACCCTCCACTGCGACCCTTGGTCTATTGTGGCTCACATCTGTGTTTCCACTATGCCAGAGGCTCGATCCTTTTCAAGAAATCGAACAGCTTTCTGGGGTGGATAGTTTTCAAATCTGCAAGTGTGATTTGAGTATTTCCAAAGACTGTTTGTCTGGTTCTTTCCATTGCTGGACAGTGGCATATAACATGCTCCATTGTTTCTTCGTCCTCCAAGCACAAGCGGCATTCCGTTTCTTCGGAGAGCCCTATCTTGTTCATGTGGCTTCTTAGCCGACAGTGGCCAGTGTACATGCCAACTACAGCCTGTACCTGCTGCCGGCCAAGTTGAAGAAGCTGTCCGGTTCTCACTGCTGATGGCAGATTCACCGCCAACTTTGAATGAGTTAGGCCTGGTAACTCTCTCCATTTATCTACAAATTGATTTTGTGTCCACCTGGAGAGGGCTTCTTTAGCTGTGTTATAAGCTATTCCCAGTACTGGTTCTGGTCCTATGAAGGCCGTTGCGGCCGCCTGCTTCGCAAGAGCATCAGCTTTTTCGTTTCCTTCATATCCTGTATATCCAGGTATCCAGATCAATGTAAGTTTGTTTTCCCTCCCTAGTTTGGTGAGTAGTTCCTGGCAGTTCCATACTGTCTTGGATGAACAACGGCTAGAATCAAGAGCTTTTAGAGCTGCTTGACTGTCCGAGCAAATTTTGATTGACTTGTCTTTCCAGTTTCTATCGATGAGCCACTGTGCAGTCATATCAATGGCCTTAACTTCAGCCTGAAAAATGGTTGCATGTTTGCCTAGGGAACATTTAAGCTCAACCTTACCATTTTTATTCCATGCAGCAGCTCCCGTACCATCATTGGTCTTGGAGCCGTCAGTGAACCAACTATTCTCTGTTCTTCTCAGATTTTCAGAGTCCTTCGCCCATTCGTTCCTCTCTGGTAGGAGGACGTCATAGGCATGGTAATAGGTGGTTTTGGTAGGCATAACATCTGATGGTAGACCCAACACACTGTCCTGCTCATTGGCATTTTCCAGCCTGTTGGGCACCATGATGATCGCCTGCGGATTGTTGATCACCGCCTGTGTCAATCTATACGTCGCCTATCTAGCCTCCTTCTCCAGTACTATTTGAAGAGGTGGCAGATTTAGAAGACACTCAAGCGCTGCCGTGGGTGTCGTGCCGCAAGCGGCACTAATTGCCAGACACGCTTGTCTTTGTAAGGCAGATAGTTTGATTCTCGCGGAGCTCTGTAAGCTCTTAGAGTACCAAGCTACTGCCCCATATGTTATCATTGGTCTTATGGCCGCGATATAGAGCCAGTGCATTTGTTTGGGATGTATGCCCCATGTTTTGCCGCAAATGCGTCTGCAGGTCCATAATGACAGTTTCGCCTTTGCGGCAATTTTATCCAGATGCGCATTCCAGTTAAGTGTTTTATCTAAGGTAATTCCCAGATACTTAACTGTATTCGCAAATGGGATAGTTTCTCCTTTGAGTGAAGGTGGTCTTAGGTCTTCCAGCCTTTTCTTCCTTGTGAATGGTACTATAACTGTTTTGTGTGGGTTCACAGATAGTTGCTCCCTTTCACACCAGTCATAGACCACGGTCAGCACCTCTTGCAGATCCTCTGAAATAGTTCTTTGCAAGTTGCTTCTTATCAGTATTACTAGATCATCCGCATATGCCTGCACATCCCACAGCGAGAGGACCGCCAGCAGACCATCCATCAGGAGAGACCACAGAAGGGGCGACAAAACCCCGCCCTGCGGACACCCCCTAACAGCCCTGAATCTGTAGCTCTCCCCCTGTAGGGTTGTTGTGCCCACTCTGCAGTTTAACATACTTCCGATCCAGTTCCTTATTTGTGGTTCAACCCCTCTTTCAGCTAATGCTGTGTATAAGGAGTTTGGTAATGCATTATTGAATGCTCCTTCGATGTCTAAGAACACACCCATCGCGATAGTCTTGCTTTCTAACGCTTGTGTTATGTTCCCGACAAGGTTGTTTAGTGCTAGTTCTGTAGATTTGCCGGTCTGATACGCATATTGGTGAGCATTCAGTGGATACTCACCAAGTGCACCCGTTCTGATGTGCACGTCGAGTATCTTTTCCATGCATTTCAACAGAAAGGAGGTCAGACTTATAGGTCTCCATGAGTTAGGTGTTGATTCCCTACGTCCCATTTTTGGGATGTACACCACTCTGAATTTAGTCCAGCTGCTAGGTATATAATTACTCGCTAGGCTGGCTCTAAAAAGTTTGATTAAGAACGGTGTTAATACTTCCAGACCGTTCTGCAGCAGTGCTGGAAATATTCCGTCCTCACCAGGTGATTTAAAAGGCTGAAACGATAAAATAGCACTTTTAATTGTTGATGCATTAATGATGTTCTTGGGGACAATCCAATCACCCGCTTTTGGCCGAGTTGATCGGTCCCAAACAGGCTCCTCCTCATCATTATGCAAAATCCGACATCCCGGGAAATGAGTCCTAGTTGAGAATAAGTGAAACTAACCAAAAGTTGATTGGATGACTAACCCAAACTAACCAAATCTATTAAAATTGATTATAACGTATCGGAACCGGTTCAAATGATTAAAATAAGTTGAGACTAAATGAAATTAACCGAAAGTCGAATCGACGACTAAATTTGCGTAAACATAAATATTGAGACATTGTCTTCACGTTTTAGTGACATAATCATATTCTGTCTTTCAAGCGACCTGGTATAAATAAAAAGGAAAAGTGTAGATTTTATCGTAATTAAAAATTGGGAGTCGATAGAGCAATGACAACTGAATAAAAAATGTCATATAAATATGTCGGTATTGTTTATAGTGAAGCTTAAAAAAATTAATGAAGAATTATAAGGCAATAAATTTGCTAAATTTACAGATATTTAGTTGCAAAATAAGCATAAAGTATAATAATAATATAATACAGCGATGCAGTCTACAAAATTAATCTAGTACATTTTAGCGTCAATAGTCTAAGTTTAAGTAAAATTATTTAATTTATTCTGACATTACTTGTCACAAATACATCAAACCTAACTATAACTATAAACAATATCGACAAATTTATGTGACATTTTTTATACATCAACATTGCCCTATCGACTTCCAATTTTTAATTACGGCAAAATCTACACATTTCCTTTTTATTTATACCAGATCGCGTGAAAGACAATGTGTCAATATTTATGTTTATGCAAATTTAGTCGTCGATTCAACTTTCGGTTAGTTTCACTTATTCTCAACTTATTTTAGTCATTTGAAGCGGTTCCGATACGTTATGATCAATTTAAATAGACTTGGTTAGCTTGGGTTGGTCGTCGATTCAACTTTCGGTTAGTTTCACTTAGTCTCAACTTATTTTAATCATTTGAACCGGTTCCGATAGGTTATAATCAATTTTAATAGATTTGGTTAGTTTGGGTTAGTCGTCCAATCAACTTTCGGTTAGTGTCACTTAGTCTCAACTTATTGTCATTTAAAGCGGTTCCGATACGTTATAATCAATTTTAATAGATTTGGTTCGTCGTCTAATCAACTTTCGGTTAGTGTCACTTAATCTCAACTTATTGTAGTTATTTAAAGCGGTTCCGATACGTTATTAACAATTTTAATATATTTGGTTAGTTTGGGTTAGTCGTCCAATCAACTTTCGGTTAGTCTCACTTATTCTCAACTTATTTTAGTCATTTAAAGCGGTTCCGATACGTTGTAAGCAATTTTAATAGATTTGGTTAGTTTGGGTTAGTCGTCTAATCAACTTTCGGTTAGTCTCACTTATTCTCAACTTATTTTAGTCATTTAAAGCGGTTCCGATACGTTATAAGCAATTTTAATAGATTTGGTTAGTTTGGGTTAGTCGTCCAATCAACTTTCTGTTAGTCTCACTTATTCTCAACTTATTTTAGTCATTTAAAGCGATTCCGATACGTTATAAGCAATTTTAATAGATTTGGTTAGTTTGGGTTAGTCGTCCAATCAACTTTCGGTTAGTTTCACTTAGTGTCAACTTATTTTAGTCATTTGAACCGATTCCGACACGTTATAATCAATTTTAATAGATTTGGTTAGTTTGAGTTAGTCGTCTATTCAGTTTTAATAGATGTGGTTAGTTTGGGTTAGTCTAGTCTAGTTAGACTCTCTCCTGGCCGTACGGGGTCTAGTTTTCGTCCAGGATCCTCATTTTACCCCGGCTACATGTCCTGAAAATTTCAGCCCTCTAGCTATACTGGAACATGCTTAATTAAAGGGGCGTTTCACTTTGATAGGCGTTTCATTTTTTCTGACTTTACACTCGCCAAAGAAGTTACTTCAATAATAATTAACACACAAACAAACCTAAGGAAACTGGCGTTCACGCAAAAATTTTGTCGTCGACGACTGTACTAAACAAATCTCGGACTAAACTAAACTGACAAGCACGTGGAGACGACAGTTAACATGTTTACCTCCCACTCTAAATTTTTGGCCGGGATTTATGTTGTCGCTTCTCTGTGGTTGTTATTCTCGGGTATAGACTGCGATCTGACTATCTTTTTCCAGAGACTTGACAGTCTCTTGTACAGTTTCCCGGTACATTCTAGACTGGCTTTGGGGGTATAATGTTAAATCGTCTTTACACACTCAAACATTAGATAATATATTTGGGTCCTTCTATTTACAAATACATGTAACCAGTCCGACGCGCATCACTCAGAATTACTCGTCCATTTTGGATTATTTCCGTACAAATTTTAATCTAGCAGATGTTAGGGTTTTGTCAGCGGCGCTATCTGATCATGAGGCTGTTTTAGTTGGGTTCTCGCTTGGGGTTGATCGGAAGGAAGGGAAACGGAGAATGGGTCGAATATTTAGAACTCAAAATTTTAGAACCTTTAGCATACAATGCGCAGCCGTACAGTGGGACCATGTTGCATATTCGCCCGATCCACTAAGTGCATCTCACCACGAGCTGACTATCCTTTTTAATAAAGTCTTCCCGATTAAAAAATTAAAACGTAAAAAGTATCAGAGTATCCTCTAAAAATGTGCGCTGACTCCACTATATTCGAAAATTTAATATTGACAACTTTTTCGTCTCGTATTTTAGTTCATATAAACGGATTTACAGGAAAGCCATTAGGAATGCCAAAGATTTATATTATAAGCAACGGTTTTCAAAAGCTGGGAACGAGAAGAGAGAACTGGTCTATCAAATAGCTTAAGAGGCAGACACGCCTCGTGCTCTGGTGCTGTCCACGTGAGACCTGATGCTCTGAATGCTTTTTATTGTTCTGTGGGAAAGATCGACTTCTAACATGGAGACTGGTGGGGACCCTTTGAATTATCTTAGCGAGGTGAACGCTCCTTGCAGTTTTTTACTTTCGCCCCGTCGATGTGGCTGAATTGAGGATTTTGTTTTCGCAGATCAAGAATAGGAATTCTTCTGGGTACGATGGAATGTCCATTGGGGTGTTTCAGAATCTTTCAGAATCAGCTTTGCTTTCACTCGCAGTGTGATAAACATTTCTTTTCAGACCTGCGAATTTCCTTCCTGCTTGAAACGAGCGATTGTGATCCCTTTGCATAAGGGTTGACTGCGAGGATCCATCTAATTTCCGCCCTATATCAGTGTTGTCACCCTTTCGAAGGTGGTTGAGAAGCTGGTAAAATCGCGGCTGGTTAATTTTCTATAGGCATTTAACGTTATACCCACCTCCCAGTTTGATTTCCGGTCTTTTCGCTTTTGGAGAACCTCTGCACAAGTCTGAATAGTGGAGATGTGGCTGCGGCAGTGTTTTGCGATTTTTCAAAGGCTTTCGACTGCGTGGATCGAGAGGTGCTGCTGCGGATACTTCACCACTATGGTTCGGAGCGTATCTTTAGGGTCCAGGTGGTGAGATGGCGACGATGAGGATACGCCGGGATCCGTACTGGGACCTGTTCTTTTTTTGGTATATATAAATGACTTTGCAATGGTGGATATTCGGGAGAATATCACCCACCCTCTTCGCTGACGACACCATTCTCCTATGACATGCAAAAACGGGTGACAATCTTAGGCAAATTATAACCTCGAATCTATAAAAAATTAAGGGATGGTGTGATGCTAATTCCCCTAGCTTAAAAGTCACTATAATTAATGTTGGTATTAATTTTAATGATTTACATGTAAATGATCAACATGTCGAAAATAGATCAGTCACTAAGTTTCTGGGCCTTTTGATAGACAATAAGCTTAAATTTGATGAACACATTTCATTACTGCATTCTAGGCTAGCCTCTTGTTGCTTTGCCGTTAGAGTGGTCTCGGGTGAATTGGGGACAGCGACGGCAAAGATGGTGTATTTTTCACTATTCGAGTTGCACCTTCGATATTGTATAGCATTCTAGGGCTTTTGCAGAAAAAAAGCCATACGATTTATGTGTCGGGTAGGAATTAGGGAACATTGTAGACGAGTGCAATGGAATGTTAACATTAGATGGAATATTAACATTAGTATCTTTATTTATCATTGAAATAGTTTGTCTGATTCACAAAAAATCTTGTACTGAGATCCCTGATCGATCACATAATACAAGATTAGCCGTAAACCAAAATGTGCGCATCCGATTCCCAGACTAACACTTACAAAAAAATCAATTATACTTCAAGATCAAGATCTATAATCGTTTGGGCATGGAGTGCTGACGATTGCCATACTCGCGGTTTCGGAGGAAAGTTAAGAGTGTTTTGGCGGCAAAGTCTTATTACAGCCTTTTTCTTCTTACCACGCCCTCTCCTCACGAAGGTTGGCGATCCATATAGCTAACATTGTCCTGGATACAGCTCTAAATGTCTCAGTCGAGTCGAAGTGCACCCGAACCATCTTCTAAGGTCCTTCGACCAGGAGTTCTGACGTCTTCCAACAGATCTTCTTCCATGAATCTTTCTTTCAATTATCAGCCTCAGTAATTCGTATTTTTCGCCTCTCATGATATGGCCTATGTATCTTGTTTTCTCTCTTTAATGATGGTTAATAACTCTTTTGACTTTTTCATTCATCTTAATACCTCTTCGTTTGTAATTCGGTGAATCCATGAGAACGAAGCATGCGGCGATATGCATACATCTCAAAAGCCTCGATCCTTCTCTCAGTTATCGGATCGAGAGTCCAGCCTTCACAACCGTACAGTAATATACTGAAGATATAGCACCTGACCATGCGCATTCTGAGCTCCAAGCTCAAATCAAGACTGGTGAAAAACTGCTTCATTCTGGTGAAAATTTTCCTGGCTTGCTCAATTCTAGAACGTATCTCCCTCTTCGGGTCGCACACAGCGAGTTGATTGTGGTGCCAACATATTTGAAGGATGATACCTGTTCGATATTTCTGCCATTGATCAAAAGCGTTTCGGTGAAATGTGTCTTGGAGGAAACGATCAATTTGGTCTTGGAGATGTTCATGTGTAGTCCGAATCGTTCACTGTGTTGTGTAATCTGGTCCATCATTTCTTGCAAGTCTGATTTGTTATCGGCTAGGACCACGGTGTCGTCTGCGAATCTTATATTAGTGATGCGGACTTCATTCACCTTAATACCTCCCATATCTTCCAATAGAGCCTCTCTGAAAATGGCTTCCGAGTAAATGTTAAACCGGAGCGTTCCGAGTAAATGTTAAACCGGAGTTGAGACAAACTAACCCTGCCGTACTCCCTTCCTTATTGACACGGCATCCGAAGTCCCCCTGTCTACTCTCACCTCCGCAGTTTGGTTCTAGTAGAGCTGTGCTATGATTGTAATGTCTCTCTTGTCAATCCCGGTTGCTGATAATATCTCTAGCATCTTCTGATGCCTGACGCAATCAAATGCCTTACGATAGTCGATGAAACAAGCGTATACATCTATGTTCATGTCCCTACATCTCTGTGTTAGCACGTTCAGGGAAAAGAGTGCCGAGTCCACTCTGAAATCCGAATTGAGTGTCATTTCTTATAAAGCTGTGTATGGATTATTCTTAGGAATACTTTGAGGACGTGGGACATCAGACTAATCATGCGGTAATCATCACACTGAGAGGAGTTTGGCTTTTTTTGGAATCGCCACTAAGGTAGACTTGAGCCATTCGGAAGGGATTTTTCCTGCAGTGTAGATGGTGCTGAATAGAATCTTATAAGCTCTAGGCCTTTGCCTTCTTGGTTTGCGATAATTTTGAGGACTTCTGCATGTACTTTATCTGATCCTGTGGCTCTTCTGTTTTTCTGAATTTTTATTGTGTGGATGACTTAGATTTGGTAATAGTAGGTCCCCTCTCTCTGTCAGCATCCACCTCCGTGGGAGACTCCGGCCGGTCATCATCGAACAGTTCCTCTACATAGTTCTTCCATCTTTTTAATTTTTCTTGAATCCCAGTTATGATCTCATTATTGGCATCTCTGAGGATTCCCACCTGATTTTTCCTCCCCAGTCCTGTCAGCTCTTTTACCTTCTTGTGCACATTGAAGGAATCATATTTTTGCTGCAGTAACTCAATTTTTCGGCATTTCTCGGACAGATACAACTCCCTTGCTTCTCTACACTTCTTCCTCACGGTCCTGTTTATCTCCTTATACTTCAGCGGTACTCCCTTGCACTTCCTTCTCTCCGTCATGAGTTCCAGAATTTCCTCATTCATTCCTTTCTCTTTTTGTTCTTCTTAAAGCCAATGTCCTGCTCCTGAATCTTCACTATGATATTCTTTATTTCATCCCACGTATCTTCTGTGTCTAGTTGTTCTGATGTGGCAATTTCTTCTAAGTCCCTCTTAAGTTTTGGGCCTATTCTTGTTTGGAATTCTATGTCGTTAAGCTTCTCCAAATCTATGTATTTATTTAAAGTGTTGTGTTTTAACTTTGTGAAGCGTTTCATTCTGATGTCCATAACAACCGGGTTGTGATCGTTACTGACATCTGTTCCGGGATAGGTTTTTACTGATTTAACGTACTTTTTGATTTCGAGGCCAGTCATTATGTAATCTATCTGATTCCGTATTATTCTATCCTGGTTGTCTGCAGGTGATATCCAGGTATATAAATTCAATTCAAATTCAAAATATGCTTTATTGTCTAAGACTCAAAAATAATCTCATTGACAAAGCTACTAAACAATAAACAAAACCACAAGATTAAAATAACAATTATTACAGCGACAAATCTTATTAAAATTAACAGAGTACAGAAACTTTGGAAATACATTATTAAAATTAACAGAGCACAGAAACTTTGGAAATACAACTTTTACTATGCATCACATACGATTCTAAACATACAATCAAATAAAAACCAACTCAGTCTAAATCAAGCAACCGAGTCCAAAAAGAACTCATCCACGCTATAGTAAACCTTTCCAATCGGAAATTCTTTTACAGCTTTTTTAAAATGCCTTCTACAGCCAATTCGCCTTATGGAACCTGGTAGTCTATTAAACATCTTCTTTCCAGAATATATGACTGATCGCTTTATTAGTTCAGTAGTTGGTATAGTAAGTTTAACAGTGAAATCATTAAAACGAGTTGCATAACTACACTGTTGCTCAATTTCCGATCGAAATTTTTCACGGACAAGACATACCGTTTCCAGAATAAACAATGAAGCCAAGGTAAGTATCCTCAAGGAGAGGAATAGTGGTTGGACTCTCTGGGCTTAGCCCTGCAAACAAATCTTATTGCTCGTTTCTGCAAGACAAAAACCGATCGAAAAAGACAATCCCCACAACATTCCCAAAAACATATGCGTGCCTCAATCAGCGCATAGTACACACTCTTTGCAACATCGATATCCAATTCGCGAGAGATGACCCTGATCGCATAGCAGCTCTGTGCAAGCCTCTTATTCAAAGATAAAACATGATCTGCAAATTTCAGTTTGTCGTCAATATGAATACCAAGGAATTTGTTGACCTGGAGGTTAGTTACAGGTTTGGTATCCAATAGAATATTGTTTAAATCACACTTAAAACACACCACATTTGTTTTACTTACATTCAATCTTAAATAGTTAGCATCGCACCATTTCTTGAGAGTGATTAAATCCCTCGCAATCATGCCCTGAAGCTGCAGAGGATCCTTGTGCCGCCAGAGTATAGTGGTGTCATCGGCGAAAACGGTAAAAGTCCCAGATATGTTCAAACAGGGCAGGTCATTGACATAAATTAGAAATAATAAGGGCCCGCGTACAGACCCCTGGGGAACACCCGCAGAGACTTTCAATTTGTTTGATTCCGTACTGTTTATGCTGACGCTCTGACACCTATTTGACAAGTAGGAGGCAAACCAGTCCAAGGCTCTACCCCTGAACCCATACCTTTCAAGTTTATTGAGCAGCACTCTGTGATTCACACAGTCAAAAGCCTTTGCGATATCACAGAATACTGCTGCAGCAACATCCCCCTCATTTAGTCTACAGTACAATGAATGTAAGAATGAGAATATAGCATCATTCGTGCTCATGGAATTTAAAAAGCCGAACTGTGAAGCATTAAGCAATCTATGTTTCTCAAGAAAACCCAACATACGTTTCTTAACGAGTCTCTCTATGACTTTTGCTAGCGTTGGTAACATTGAAATGGGACGGTAGTTGGAACATAATTCAGGATCACCCCCTTTAAAAAAAGGAACGACAGTTGCTTGTTTTAAGCAAGACGGAAAGATGCCCATAGAGAAAGACCAATTTATAGCCATGGCCATAGTATGAATAGCAATATGTGGAAGTCTAGTAAGAACCCTCAATGACATCCTATCCCATCCGGTTGCATGCTTATTTTTAATGTCTTTAAACGTTTGTTCCAGTTCATTGACGTGAGTTGGCGAAAAGAAAAAGGTGTCTCGTACTGAAATATTAGCAAGGAATCCCAAAGCATCTTCTCTGACCCTCACTCTGCTCGACAACTCTTCGGCAATAGTACAATAAAATGAATTTAAATCGTTTGCATCAATACCCCAATCATGCAATCCCCGCTTTGCGCCACTCAAATCTCTAATAATATTCCAGGATTTCTTTTGTTTATTGTAACTTTGTTTTATTCTGTTACAAAAATAGTCACCTTTTGCCACAACAATAAGTTTCCTATATATTTGTCGGTATTTACTAAAATATTCCATAAACATAGCATTATTAAAGAAAAACTTCCGTGTTTTATGCAAGCAACGCATATTTTGTGCCGATATCTTCAAACCCTTTGTAAACCAAGGGCTATTGATTTTCTTTTTTAAAGTTCTGATCCGAAAGGTCCCATCAATCAAACCCAACAACATGCAATGGAATTGATCGAGTGGATTTACTGAGCTAAATATTTCATTCCACCTCGCAGCAGCACACAATTCAGTAAACCTATTGAAATTTTTTCTTGTATACAACCTGCCTCGACGTTTATATGCTTGTACCGTATTACATTTTACACCAATTCTAAATTCCTCAGAATGGCTTCATGATCTGATAAACCCGCATTAACTACTAGAGTTTTTACATTTTTTATTTTGTCATTTTCATTCGAACACATATAATCCAATAGCTTAGCAGAGGACTGAGTGATTCTCGTAGGTTCCCTCACATGCATCGTTAGATTGAAGGAATAAAACAGACTGCTAATTAAGATAACATTTCAGTGAAATTTGTGAAGATAATCTATATTAAAGTCACCTGATAAAATAATATCTGCACGAGAAGGAATTTCAGAGATCAAGTTATAAATAAATTTGCATTTGCCTTGGGTGGCGTATATAAACAGATAATAAAAACATTCAAATCAAGTGAACAAACCACAGAGAACTCGAACTCCCCCTCAACCAACACGACATTACACCTATCAAAACGAATAAAAGAAAACAAGTTCAAAAAGTGTTTTTCAATGAATATTAAAGAACCGCCGTGAATTGTGTTTATTCTAGAGTATTTAGTCACTACTTGGTAGTCAGGTAAAAGTATATTTTCATTTTCATTAAGCCAATGTTCTGTTAAAAGAATTATGTGCGGATAATTAAGAGAATTAACAAATAGCAGCAGCTCGTCAGTCTTGTTTCGAGCACTTTGTATGTTCAAGTGCATTATCTTAAAGAAAACTCCCTTACTTAGCCTAAAAAATCACTGCTTTTTGGTTCCTTTTCCGAAATTGACGTTGTCCGAGTCCGCTTAACCTCAGGGTTCAACACTAGAGGAACAGTTGGTGCCAGATCGTTTTTACACCCCTTTTTATTATATTTAACATTCAATATATGACTTATTATAAACTTACAAATTAGTTTTTTTGAGTTATAGGATGGTACACCATAGTAAGATCGTTCATAGTCATGCATGAAGCTGTCAAAAGTTAAAAACACTGATTTGTTGGGGCCGCTATGCACTAATGAACACATCAAAAGATTATTACTATAAATGATATCATTGATAACTTTCCGGTTTAGAGCAAATGGAGGACCGATGATCGACAAATTTGTCGTTTGCGAAACAGATAACAGTTTATTAACATCATCGTTTGTAATTTGTATTGCTCTAATAGCATTTTCAGAGCCAACAAAAACAAATAAAAAGTCGTTTTGTGTCAAACGTCTACCATAGTTCAAAGCTTGCTCTACAATCTCATTAAACAAAATGCGTGGTTTATACTGGCAATTTATATCACAACTGGACTGGAATGAACTTTTTATCAAGCCAGCACAACCCTTTATACGGTGATAATCACCAATTAAAGTTAACTGGGGATTTCTTACCCGTTTAGAATAGCCATTATGGTTTTTCTGAGATGAGATTGGAGAGTTAGACTTCATATTGAATTTGGCTCTCAGCTTAGACAATTCCGTCTCGACCACCAAATTATCACTTTCCAGGGTGCGAATTGTTTCAACCATGTTTCTGTTCAATACATTTAGCTCGTTCAACTGATTCTTAAGTAATTGGTATTTTTCGTTAACTGTTGAAACTTCTTCCTTTAGCTTTTCATTCTGCGTATGTAATTCAACAATCTCAATGTCCAAGGTGCCCGTATGACTAGTCTGTTCCAGAGCTTCAATAGTTATTGTCATTTTTGTATTAATTTTCGTCAATTGCTCGATGTTTTGCTTTAGGCTGTGTTCAACATTACTGGCAGATTTTAGTCTCTCCTTAAGATCCGCCTCACTTTTTTTGAGTACGGTAATTTCAGCGCACAGTGATCGAATTTGCTTATTTTGTTTCTCCAAATCAGATACAAGCCTACTTTCAACATCGATTGCAACATCGTCAAAAGCCGCACTATTCCTTTTCAGTCTGTCAATATGCTTATTTTTGTCGTTAAGCTCATTTTTTAGCTCACTTATATTTTCTAAATATAGCTTTTCCCTTTCTCTTAACTCTTGTTCTGAAGACAGACATTTTGCAGAACAATAGATTGTGTAACCCCCGAATTTAACTACCTCATTTAATCGATCCAAACAACTAGGATGGAAAACACTGCAACAAACAATGCAACAGAAATTTGTAAACTCCTTGTTTTTACAACATTTAAAAGATCGTTGTATCCTTCCAGAATAACGTCGCTGAAAGGGGAGAGCGGCAGTTAATAATTTGTATATGCGAAAACTCCTCGGTCGAATTCCCTTGGACGCTCGCCTTATCTCCTTATCTGATAATGCCCAACGTTTTTTTGTTGTTATTTACTTTTATTCTTGATCAATTTTAGAATCGTTTAACTTAATTTTCGCGGACAACAGTGCTATCACAATACTCACTATACGATTGATACAATCAGCAGAACTTTCTGTACACTTTGATAAGCTTCTGGGATGTTGTTTAAAGAAAGTATTGGAGATGAAAAGATTATACTCATCACAAAACTGCACAAGCCGATCACCTCTAGAGTTTCTCTCACCGAGACCGAAAGCCCCGACAGCCCCGCCATCTGCATTACATCCAACTTTAGCATTTAGATCTCCCATGATTATCGTAATTTCACCCTTTTTAGTGAGTTTCATCACCTCATCCACCTTGGCTAAATTCTTCAATGTCTGAATCTGACTTGTCATTGGTTGGCGCGTATAATTGTATGACGTTCATAATACGATGAGATGTCTGAAGTTTCATCAGTATGACCCGATCATTGAGAGGTACACAATTCATATTTATGAGCATTATCCGGAGTAGTATATATCCGTTGTTGGTTTTTATTTTACCCGATCCGGGCCATCTGACTTCGCTGAGACTTAGGATATCGATGTTGATCCTGTTCATTTCTTTCTCTACATTCGCAAGTTTCCCTGCCATGAAGAGACTGCGTATGTTCCATGTCGCAATGCTTATTGTATTGTTGTACAGTCTGATCTTGTCATTTTGATTAATGGACGACGACGGGGGGATTCTTAGCACCCTCTCCTCTCTTAAGAGGTGCCCCGGACTGAGGGTCGTTACTCTGATTTCGTCAGCCATTAAGATTGTTTGGAAACGATAGTGCAGTAAGAGTTCCGTTTCTTTTCTGCACCGCAGTGTGGAGACCATTCTGCTACTATAGCTCCGCTCTCCAGTTTTCAGTATTCTGCCACTTCGAAGTCGTGCTTCATCAGTGCTGGATTTTGGTCCGTCCCGACTATTTGATTTCGTACTACCCATATCTGGGAAGCGTTCCCCTATGGGGGAGGCGCCCGATGGGGTATCCAGAAAACCCACACGAGTATTACAGCCTGGAGGAGTATGATAATGATAGGTGGTAGTTATTTTTGCCAGGCATTTTTATTTTTATTTGCATTTGTATCTTTCTTCCTGTATTTATTCTCGCTTTAATTTTTAATTAGATTTTTACCTTATATTAT
>MU182268.1:305375-333055 GCA_016904865.1 Pissodes strobi | reverse complement strand
CAAATATTCAAACAGTTACATTTAAAAACAGGTAAATTCATAATTAACAATTAAGGTCAGGTTATGTAGGGTGGGAGTGAAAATAATATAGGCGAATTCCATTTAATTTTGGTTAGATTAGTTATCCACTTCATATATGAACTCGAACGTATAATTGAAACTGTCAATTGATACGCTCTAGTTCAAATATCATTTGTTTAATCGGTTCATTGATAACCCAGATTCGAGAATATTAATTTAGTGTACGCCACTTTGTATGTACGACTTTTAAGATGATTCTTTATTGGATCTTTCCCTTAGACTGATAGAGGAGTTCATGCTGCTGGCCAACATCTCGGTAGCGACGAAGATCAACGAGAGCTTTCCCGACATCGCGTTCCTTCGGTGCCACGAAGCTCCCAAATTTCAGATGCTGGTCGAAGCCCAAAAGTGTCTAGAGACGTGCGGGATCCACGTAGACGTTTCCTCGAGCGGCAGCATCCACTCCAGTTTGAGGAAGTATATTACGGACGACTATCAAGGTGGGTTGCGACATTATTTTTAAGTACGTCCAAATTTTTTTCGTGAATCAATAAAGCAATTTTAAATAAATCTTAATAAAAATCCAACGGTTCAAAGATATTGCATTTCCTACGCACACGTTTCAATGTCATTATGAATGTAGATGTGGGTATTGCCACCGGGCAGTTATAGCAGCATTTTTTGAAGCTTAAAGAAAGTAATTGAACCAATATTTAATAAACAATTGAAGGTTTTTTAACATTTCTCGTGTAGTTTCAAGGCTAAGTTTTTTTAACATTTCTCGTGTAGTTTCAATGCTAGGAATTGCTGGAAGTTGCTGGAAGGAAGGAGCTATACTCATTAGTTCTTGATGACACAATTGATAGTTGCGATTCCTCGTGTCAAAACTAACATAAACCGGGTGTTTACCGTGATGACGAGGTGGTAGGAGTCTTTTTATGGAGTTTTTGAGAAAATTATATTTCATAACGACCAAAAGTCAGTCTCGTAGTTTTGGTCGGGCTGAAGTCTGCCTTTAATGCAGCTATTTTTTTTTTTAATTCTTTGACTTTAGTTTTTTCTTTTCAAATATAGTATTATTCATTCAAGTAAGCACTTTCTCTTTTTTAATGCAATAACTTCTTAGGTCACCGTTTATGCTCTAAAATTATTTTATATAACATTGATCACCTCTTTTGGCCTCATCTAGCCAATCTGTCCTCCAGACTTACTTTGTTTTAGGTACTTCATTTGTATCCAGAATAACTATCTGTATTAATTTAACATTTAGTTTCAAGATTTAAATTTACCGCTAATTTTGCGGTTCACTTCCTGCGTCTTCAGAGTCTGCTTGTCAAGACTGTCAACTTCATCGACACATTTTGCTGTTCCACGAAAAGCGTGGTTTAGGCATTGTCCTTTAATTATGTTACTTTTTAAAATGTGACTTTTATCTTTTTAATTGTGATTTGACCGTTGTTTGTTGGTGTTGTTTGTTTTCTCTTCGTTGATATGCTCTTCAGGTCCAATGACAAATAAGTGAAAGAACCTCTACCATTTTCCTTTATCTCTAAAAATTCACACAAAAAAGCACCATTCTCAACTTACACACCTATTTCAATGCCTTTCAAATTTTCAACACTCTCAGAATCCTGATATAACATTGTCAATTTTATCATTTTCTTTCATAAGGATCTTACAACAGCCAGTTACTTTCCGTTAATGGGTGGTTCTTCTACTTACTTTTCACGTAACACTGATGATGGCTTAGGCCGAAAGCGCTCTGTTATGCTTTTATAGGAAGTCCTCTTTGGATTAAATTTTGCATAGAATACAAAGTGTTTCATTTAGTATAAATTGATTTATGTTTATTAATTTCTATTTCAATTTCTATCCAGTCTGTCGGCAAAAGCCGCGCTGGCCCAGTTTAGTTTTTATACAATTAATTTCCTGAATTCTCATTAAAAACGGTATGAATCTTGAAAAAGAAAAGATCAGGATTTAAAACGCGGACATTTTTTGGTGATTAAAGGTAGTTTTTGATGGATTTTATGACAGATTTCGAGGCAAAAACTTATAGAATATCGATGCGTATAGTTTTTGTAGTAAGTAAGTAAGGTAGAAGTTCCCTCTCCCGTCGGTGAGAGGGCCAGGGAGCGATGCCGGCGATAGGGTAGCTACCGGTAGGGCCACCCATGCTCGAAGTTAAGAGAAGTTCACAACAGCAGTGTCTGACCCAGAGTGGGCGGCTGCAACCAGCGTCTGTCCCATAATGAGCGGATGATTATAAGCCCCGCAAGGCGCCACCAACCCGCACCGCGTGGCCAGCGTGGTGATTAATGCCAAATACCCCCTAAATGTATAACATGTCAAGAAAGAAACGACCCCGAGTTCCCGGCGCCTCGAAATTTCTAGACTACGGCAGCGGTCATAAAAAACGGGGCAGGGGTACGAAAAGTAATCCTCGGGTTAACCCAGGCTGCTGCAAAATATTGGACATAGCAACATATAACATCAGATCACTAGCAGACGAGGACAGAATGGAAGAACTAGAATCAGAACTTAACTGTAACGAATTAGTGCGCCACACGTTGGTTGTGCCACTTTGTGATGAATTGTTCAGTTGGGCGTCACTTATAATGATTATAAATTTATTTGTAGCGAAAGTTAAGTTATTTAATTTAATTAAGCATGAGATTCGTTTCCCTGAGGGGGTGAGTTGTCTCTTTTACTAATTATATTTTGGGCGCCAGAGTTCCGAGAGACAATGCAATCTGAGTATAAACACTTAAAGATCAATAACTATAAAGATAAGAATATCAAAAATTTGTCCTTACAATTCGCGTCTTACAGATCTCGATCTTACAATAAAGTAAACAAAGTAATTTTAAAACAATAATATATTAATTTTGTAATTAATTTACAAATATCAGTGATGAAGTTTAGAAAATTGAAATCTATATAATCAGATGTAAATATAATTTATGAAATTGTTTGAAATACAGTTTTTCCTTTTGAATAAATTGACTAGCAATGAGAATTAAAACTAATGTAAAAGATTAAAAAAAATTGAATGAATAAGTAAGACGATTACAGTGGTCTTTACACATTTATTTCTCTTCTGATTGGCTAATACTTTGCTTGTCCAACTATCCTGTAACCATGTAACCGTATTGAAACTTCTACTGGAACCTGCTTCTGCCTATTCCAAAGTTCAATTGACTTGAGGTGATCTAGGACTTAGAGGTTGGCCGAGTCTCTGCTCCCTCTATCGGTCTGCTATAGCGACGTGGACGGACACCTGATGCTTGACAGGCCCGATGTTTTTTTTTCAGCCAATTCGGGAATTTTGTGTACATGGAAGAGAAAATAAACTAATTTTAGACCAGTGTATATCGCTAATTAAAAAATTATTCAGGGAAATATCCTGTGGACCTCAGTTAGACGATTTCACAGGAGGAAGTAATCAACAATTTGAAAATTTACTGGTTAAAGCAGGTATAATCAAAAACTTAAATGACAATTTTAAGTTGAGCAAAACTTATAAATAACTACAGTTAAGCAAAATTATAAATAACTACTGTTACTCAAGATATTTTTTTTCTTTACTTTAAGACATGAAATTCAAAAGAAATTATGACTGAAATTAAAAATTCAAAACAAAATCGTGGAACTACGTTCCAAACAGTGGCTCTTGGCAAATTTAAATAAAAGACAACTTGAATTTAGTGACAGATAAAAAAAATAGAGGTACAACCTCTCTATAAACGAGTCTTATAACCCAAAATAAGTAATTTCTATTACTCTACTATATGTATATGGCCCTTGGCACATAAACGATAATTGAGCGTAATTACACCTCAGTTAATTAAAGATAAAGGTAATCACCATCTCACATTGAAATATGAATTAAGATAAAAGAAAGAAAAAAACAGGTAAATTTACTCATGTGAGTTAATCCCTCATAAATGCAAATTAATGTCGATACATCATTGTTGAAACGCGACAGGGCAAGTGCTAATAATTATATGCTTGATGTTACAAATAAACTGAAATATTAATGAAATAAGCCTGAAAAGAAAAAATATTAAACCAGCAATATTATGAGGGAAAATTCGAAGGAATTCTACTGAAAATTCAATTTACTACCTTCGCAGGAATATATATATAGAATCCAAGAATTTCCCAAACAATACTGTTCAATTTAAATGGAAATGCGTAAAATAATGTGCGTGACCGCTAAACGATGAAATAATTACATTCTCTGTAAATTTGGATTACACCTCTATCAAATTACATGAATTTTACCAATGAGATACGAAATTATTCACCAATAAATCGGTATTTTTACCGAACGGTCACTAAAAAAAATTAAGATAATTGAAGTTGTAAGTTAATCGAAAGTGTAATATAAAAATGCTAATTTCTTGCTAAAGCAGAACATGATTAAGTGAATCAGAAACAATTATTAATTATGTATTTAAAAAATAAAAATATTAGTGAAATATATGCAAGATGAATAAAATATTTCAAGATCAAAAACCAGCACTTACCCAGTCAAGCGTTTCCTTCCTTTCAAAATTCAAGACGTTCAACCAATTCTGATTTTCGATGTTCTCATTGGATAATTTAGATCATGTGACCACAACTATAGGTCATGCGGGGTCAAATCAAAGAAATACACAATATATACTAAATATAGTAATCCGTATTAAATTAAATGCATAAATGGTAGGTATTAAATAGCGATCTACGCTTTCCAATTACCCACTACATGAGATAAACCCAGCCCCAAATAGATGTCACTACTCAATATAGAAATCTACAGCGACTCGAATCCGCAAATTGTAGGTATAAACCAGCGAGCGTACCTATTCTTCTTAAATAATTAGTTGCACGAAATATACCCATTCACGACTAGATGTCACTGGGGATTCATATACCAAACATCGAAAATCACTGGTAATAAAACTGAATTCAGTGGAGCGGAATAAACTTATATTCCGTTACACAACAAGATAAAGTGGAACATTGTAGGGCTCTCCGAAATTAGAAAAAAAGGAGAAGAATATTTGACTCTCCGGTCAGGACATCTATTTTTCCATAAAGGAAATGACAACAACACGTACAGTGGAGTGGGGTTCATCAGAAATAAATGGCTGAAACCATTCATACTGGATATTGGAAGTACATCCGAAAGGGTAGCATATCTGACAATTAAAATTAACAACACGAACACCTTAAACCAAAACTAAGAACGAAATAGATTTTGTAATCACAGGTAGAAAAGAGATCGTTAAAGATGTGACAGTACTGAACAACTTTACAACTGGTAGTGACCATAGGCTGGTGAGAGCTAGAATAGAAATAAACGGCAAAAGAAAAGAAGGAATGTGGTAACGAAAAGACCGAATGCCAATATCGATGCTAGGGTGATCAGAGAAAACGAAGATACTTACATCGATCTCGTGAAAACTGAGATCGGTAAACAACATATTAGCAATATGCAGATCGAAGAAATAAACGAGCTTATTAAAACGGCGACCACCACTGCAGTTGCAAAGATTAGGCCAAAGAAATCAGAGCTTCGAGAGAAAAAGCTTTCCACGCAAACTAAAGCCCTTTTAGACCAGAGAAGAGAAATTGCGAGAAAGGGCGAAACACACACCAAAATATAAAGGTCTTCAAAAAGAAATACGTAAACAAGTCATACGAGACATGCGGCACCTCAACGAAGATCACGTTAGGAAAATTATTAAAGAAAATGGCAACCGAAAAATTGGAACAGGTAAAAAAAGAGGTAGTCAAACTAAAAATACGGATGGGCAAGTCACGACAAACAGACAAGAAATCATAAACATAGCTGAAAACTAGGCGCTACCATTCAAGAGAAGCGGAACCGGAAACATCTGCAATGTATCCCGAAAGGCCCAGGGTCGCTAACGTAGGATCAGAGGAAATCCCAGATATAACACAAGAGGAAATCAAATACGCCCTCATACATGAGATGCTCAAAACTGGGGATAATATCTTCTGGAGTACATTAGCAGATCTCTTTAACAAGTGCCTGGTATCTGGCACCAGACCGGAGGATTGGAATAATGCTGTCATAATTCTGCTACATAAGAAAGGTGATATAGAGAATTTAGATAACTACAGACCGATGAGTTTACTTTCACATATCTACAAATTATTCACCCGAGATATTGTAAATCGATTAGTCAAAGTTAGACTCATACCAGCCAATAGAACAAGCTGGATTTAGGTCTGGGTTCACTACAAATCTGCAAACCCTCAAAATAACTTTTGAAAAATGCAACGAGTACAGGATAGCACTTGCGTTTATACACTATCTCTCGGAAGCTTTTCACCCTAACACTTGAGAATATCTTTACGCGATTTGCTTAGACAGATAAGGGAATTAATGTTGATGGTGAATGACTCAACCACCTAAGATTTGCAAATGATGTGGTACTTATTGCGGAAACCCTGGAAGAGCTGACCAATATGCTGGAGAGCCTAAGAGAAGAGTCGGCCAAAGTAAGGATGCGATTGAACATGGGGAAAACCAAAATAATGACCAATATTCCAACAGAAAACGACCAGTTGCCGGTGGGGAATGTATAACACTACATTTACCTGGGTCACAAGATCATGTTGAGTAAAGATAATCTGACAGCTGAGGTAAGCCGCCGAATAGCGATGGCATGGGTAGCGTTTGGTAAACTCAAAGATATCCCCTTAAGAGCAAAACAATTCCTATGTACATGAAAGCGGAAGTCTTCGATCAGTGCGTACTACCGGTGTTTACGTACGGGACAGAGACAATGACACTAACCGCCAAATCAAGATTTAAGTTTTGGACTGCACAAAGAGCAGTGAAAAGAAGTATGTTTGGAATACGACGGATAGACAGAAATACGACTGAATGGATACCGCAAAAAAACTAGGGTGTCAGATGTGATTGAAAGAATATCCAGATTAAAGTGGAAATAGGCAGGCCATATAGCATGACTCAAGGATAACAGATAGACGAAGAGAGTCTTACAATGGCGACCGAGGCCACACAAGCGTCCACAAGGAAGACCACCTATAAGATGGGTGGGTGACATTAAGAGTACCGCTGGTAGAGATTAGATGCAGAAAGCCAATACCAGGAGGACATGGTGCCAGTTAGAGGAGGCCTATGATCAACAGAAGACGCAAACAGGCTTATGATGATGATGATGATGATGATGAAGTAAGAATTTGCCTGAAAAATAATTTAAAACGATTTGAAGATGGGAAAATTGGCCAGGACTGGAGAATTTTGACATTTCTGAAGCGTAAAGCAGCGGTTTCTGCCGGGAGATTCAGAAGCAAAATTTTACTTTGAACATCGAAGTTGTGGCTAGAAATTTCAAAATATAGAACACAAAAAATGTGTTTCATAATATTAATCTCGCATTGTTGAACTTTTCACTTTTTTCATGTGGTCTTGAGCACACACCGTTTTTTTCCCTCTTGGTACAGTAACCTGAGCAAAATTATACTGACTTTTTTCCGGATACACTGATTTTCTACACTACTGTATTTCTAAGTGAAAATATATCGAAATTTGAATAGGCAGCCATGTCTAATGACATTTATTTTCTTTCACTCTGTCGCTCTAGCATAAGAATTTAGTTAGAATCCTATAATTTTATAATAACACCGTCACTATTGTTGTTTGGCGATTTCACCACGTATTATTTACTAGATTCTTGAGTTGAAGATCGTTAATATATTTTTCGTTTTCATTTTTCGTTTTCTGTAGCTCAGTCGACAATTTGTAGCGGAAGTTAATTTATTTAATTAAGTATGGCATTGTGCGCCATTTTGTATGCATGACACTCGTTTTAATTTTCCTTGGTTCGTCGGTCGACGTTCTCTTATTAACAGGGATTTTTTGTGTATTGTGGGCGCCGGAGTTCCTAGAGACAATGCGAACTGAATATGGATAAATATAAAGATAAGAATATCAGAAATTTGCCCTTATAATTCGCAATGTCTCCCAGACCTCTATCTTGCGATAAATTAAAGAGATAGATTTAAAAACAACAATAAATTAATTTTACAATTAAATTACAAATATGAGTGATGGTATCGTGTGAAATGGAGATTATCAATATAATTAAATTAGAAATATAATGGATGAAATTATTTGAAATAAAGTTTATGAATAAATTGACTTAGTAATGAGAATTAAAGTCAATGTAAAAGATTAAAAAAATTAATTATGACAGATAGAAAATTGAATACAGTTGACCTTTACAATATGTTTATCTTCTGACTGACTGATACTTAACTTCATTCAGTTATTCTGTAACCATGCGATCGTGTTGGGACCTCCACTGGCACCACTTCTGCCTGTTCCCAAGTTAGTTGGGTTGGTTTAGGGTTATCAAGGACTTATAGGTTGACCATGTGTCGATTCCCACCAATTTGTATGGTACAGCTACGTGTCTTCGACCAGTCAAATCAGTCGTAACATGAAAGAAGAAATAGAGAAGTCTTAGACCAATGTATACTGCTAATTAACTAATATTCAGGGAAATATCATGTGAACATCAGTGACACTGCTACACATGAGGAAGTAATCAACAAATTGAAAATTTACTGGTTAAAGCAGATAAAATCAGAAACTTAAATTACACTGTTAAGTTGAGCAAAATTATAAATAACTACTGTTACTCTCGGTAAATCCAATAAAAGATAACTTGAATTTGAGAAAAATAGAGGTACAACCTCGAATAACGAGCCTTATAACTCAAAATAATACTGTTCTATTTGAATGGAAATACGTAAAATAATGTGCGTGACCACTAAACGATGAAATAATTACGTTCTCCGTAAATCTGGACTAAGCCTCTTTCAAATTACATGAATTTGACTAATGAGAGACGCAATTATTCACGAATAAATCGGTATCCTTACCCAACGCTCACGACAATAATTAAGATTATTGAAGGTGTAAGCTAAATAAAAATGTAATATAAGAATGCTAAATTCTTGTTTAAGTCGAATAAGACCAAAAGAATCATGAACAAATATTAATTATGTATTTAAAAATTTAAGAATTAGTTAAATATACTGCAAGATGAATAAAATATTTCAAGATTAAAAACTAGCACTTACCCGTCAAACGTCTGGACACAAGATAAACGACCTCGCTTTCAAAATTTAAGACGTTCGACAAATTATGCTTGCCGTTGTATTATTGGCTAATTTATATCATGTGATCACTAATATTATATTAAATATAGCAATCTATAGTAAATTAAATTTATGAATTGTGGATATAAAATAGCGTACTGCGCTTCCTAAAACAGCCAACCACACGAAATAAACCCATTCGCGCATAGATGTCACTATTAAATACAGTAATCTACAGTGAAATAAATCCACAAATTGTAGGTATAAAACAGCGTACTAGTGTTTCAAAAATCGTTACTTGCACGAAATAAATCCATTCGTGAATAGATGTCACTGGCAACTTAAATCCCAAATATCGAAAATCATTCGTAATTGAACTGAATTTTTAGTGTAGCGGAATAATCATATATTCCGTTATATTTCATTCTCAAAAACGTTAAGTGATATGCATAACAAGTTTAAAAAATTAACGATGTGGTGTTTTAGGTTTATGTCGAGGCATCGTCTTGAACCACATTTTCGCCAAACCGATGACGCGTGCGCGGTACTTCTGTGCCGGCACCATGGAGACTGAGGAAAACTACGCCCATTACGCCCTTAGCGTACCCATCTATACCCATTTCACTTCACCTATCCGCAGGTATGCGGACATTATGGTGCATAGACTGTTGGCGGCCAGCTTAGGTATGTTCGCAAATTATGCATGTATTTTTTTAGGTACACAACATTTGCATACGATTTATTTATTTCGGTGAGCACATTGCAGATAATCGCGCCAAAGAGTAACATAAAAAATAATGTCAATACATCTATATCAGCAACCATAAAGAAATTAACAAAGCTTTGAAGATACTGACAGCAAGATATGTCTAATTGAGATTGTGAATTTTTGCCTTACAATTTACTAAGGCGAGTTGACTGAGGTTTATAGTTACAGCATTTTCATGTCGGTGAAAATAGTAAAGCTACCTATGCTAAGTTTCGTGAAATTGTTGCCGCGGCCTTTTGTTTCTTTGAGGAATGTAAATGCTCATTTCTAATGGAAGCGAAAGACTCTCCAGTATCATTAACAAGATTACCTGATACACGAAGTTATACTACTAACATTTATAGATATAGGTATTGATTATAATACGTTGGTAACGGCCGCGAAATTAAAATAACTAGTATGACTAAGCGTTATGGAAACAATCAATCGATTAAAATTTTAAAGAATAAAATGTTTTATATCAAACGCAAGTTCCAAATCTAGGTTAGCTTACTTATAACGGAGATTTTTTCCAAAAGTTTGTAAGGATATATTTAGTTGGGCGCTAATTTGTAGCGAAAGTTAGCGAAATATTGATTGATTAATTATGTATGGCGTTGGGCGCCATTTTGCAATGAAACACTAGTTAAAGAAGTTTTTTTTAGTAAATGATGTTCGTTTTGAGACTCGTTTTTTATTTTTTCAGGGGGTAGGTCGTCGTTCTTTTACTAGCCGTGATTTGTTTTGTGTATTGTGGGCGCCAGAGTTCCTAGAGACAATGCGAACTGAATATGAATACTTAAATATAAATAAATATAAAGATAAAAATATCAGAAATTTGCCCTTATAATTCGCAATGTCTCACATTCCTCTATCTTGCGATAAATTAAAGAAATAAATTTCAAAACAACAATATATTAATTATACAATTAAATTACAAATACGATTGATTAAATTTGAAATGGAGTTGATCTATATAATCAAATGGCAAATATAATTGATGAAATTATTTCAAATAAAGTTTATGAATAAATTGACTTAGTAATGAGAATTAAAACTAATGTGAAAGATTTAAAAAATTAATTGTGACAGATTAAAAAAAAAGAATAAATGAAGCGTTATAATTGATCTTTACAATATGTTTATCTTCTGATTGGCTAATACTTAGCTTGTCAAATTATTCTGTAACCATGCAATCGTATTGGGACCTCTACTGGAACCGCTTCTCCCTGTTCCCAAGTTAGTATCTCTTGGTTTTATCGAGGACTTATTTGGTTCACGAAGTATTGATTCCTTCAGAACACTTTGTACAGCAAGTGGACGAACACCTGCTACTTGCCAAGCACGATGTTTTTTTCCAGCCAATTCGGGGGTGTTGAGTACATGCAAGAGGAAATAAGCCAGTCTTAGACCAATGTATATCGCTAATTAAATAATATTCAGGGAAATATCATGTGAACATCAGTGCATTGCAGTCCCCACTTAGATCAGTATGTTACACATATTATTAGCTGTTGTCTTGAGACTAATAATTACTTTCCAGATCAATGGAAAATTTCTGTTGGTAAACCATTACCCAAAACTAATGGCCGTACAACTTTTAATGATCATCATAAGTATATTGCCACTATTATCAAAAATTTTTGAAAAGTCCTTGTACGGTCAATTATTTCACATCTGTGTCGCGAATAAAATAATTCCAGATAGCCAACGTGGCTTTCGAAAGGACTTTAGTACATCGGTTGCTCTTGTTAAAGTCATAGATGATATAATGTCAGCAATTGACAAAAAAATAGTACTGCGTTGGTTCTTCTTGACTTTTCGAAAGCTTTCGACATCCTTAATCATGAACTCTTGCTGGCAAAGTTAAAGTATTACGGCTTGGATGAATCGTCTTTGAATCTCATTAGATCTTACTTCACTAATAGGTTTCAAAAATTTTTTTACAATAATAATTACTCGGATCAAATTCAAATTTTGTCAGGGGTACCTCAAGGCTCTATCCTTGGACCCCTTTTTTTATAATCTATACCTCAGATATCTTGAAATCTCTAAAGCACTGTAAGGTTCAGGCGTATGCAGACGCAAATTTTCATTCACTTCGACTGCCAGGACTATTTAATGGCATCAAATTTGCTTAACGAATTTTTTATATATTTGAAACCAACTCTCTCTGGATCATATTTTGAAGTTGAATCCATCGAAATCATCTTTGATGCTCTTTGGTAATAATGTTGACTTTTTGAAAGAGAACATCAATATAGTTCTTGATGGTGTCAAGCTCCCTGTGGTTAAAACAGCCAAAAATCTGGGTATAATTTTGGATACTGATTTGGGGTTTAGGGACTACGTTACAAAATTAATTCAGAGATCATACATGTCCTTAAGAGTATTATACAACAACCGTCATATTCTCAATTTTAAATTGTGCAAAATGCTTTGTGAAAGTCTCGTCTTGTCGAATTTTAACTATTGTGATTTTATTTATGGGCCATGCCTTGATGTAGCAGATATATATAGAATACAAAAAGTACAGAACACATGTGCACGCCTTATTTATGGACTTCGTAAATTTGATCATATTTCCCACACTTTTAAAAATCTGAACTGGCTATTAATGACTAACCATAGGACTTTGCCTTTGGGAAGTTTTTTGGTAAAACTGCTGAAAAATTAAACTCTCCCTCCCACCCTTAAAAATAAGTTCGTATTTCGTGAAACTGTACACTCCCGTGACACAAGGTTCTCGTATAAACTGACAATTCCTCGCCATCGGACTGCCATGTTTCAAAGAACATTTACCTACAACGCTGTTAAACTATATAACTCCTTACCTAATGAATCTATTTTACTGGATGGTAATGGGTTTAAGCTGCAATATAAAAAACATTTACTTAATCATCAAAATTTACAACCTCCTTAATCTACCTTTGTTCTGTTCCGTATTATTTTGTCAAATCTTTTGTTTTACTGGTGCGTTATCTTTTTTTTTGTAATAATAATCATGAATAGCTTATGTTAAGTATCATTATTTCCACCTGTCCTTATACTTTTTGATTTTTTCTTTATTTCAACAGGTAGTGTAGGGTTCAGTAGAGTAGCCGCACGGCTAGACTGCGCCGTGCTTTAACTTGTAATGCTTAGTGTTAGTTTGTGATTTTGTTTAAATATTTCTTTTGTATTAGTTTTTCTTCTTTTTTTTTGTAATTTTTAATTTCATAATAAAAAGACCTTTATTATTATTATTATTATTAATGTGTTTATGGTGCTACATACCAAAATTATCATTTGCATTGTGCATTTTGTTGAACGTATTAGGAAAAGTACAGTAAATGAGAATGAGTGATAATCGCCAACTCACTAATATCAGCAAATAATGTTTAGTAAAAGCATTTTTATTTGTTTAAAAGCATCAATTATTCCCTATTTGCTTGTCAAGTAATGACGGCATACATGTTTCATACTGAATTTAAATTAAAATAAATAAAATACAAAATGTATAATTTGTTCACAGATTATACTGATAAACCGAACTGGAACTTAGACCAGGTGATCTCCATTGCTGCGAACTGCAATAAACAGAAGTACAATGCGAAGAGGTGAGTAATTTAACGTTTAGATTTGAAACCACATTGGATATATCTGGCCATACAGACCAGAAATAGCCATCTGTGGAAAACTTTATCATAGAAACAATTGTATCTATAATAACAATAACATATAGGGCTACATAATAGGATTAATGGAAAGGTCAAACTTTTACAGTGCGCAGATGATATAATTTTGTTTATGGACTTCCTGGACCTTAATCATATGCTTGATAATATGAATCGTACTTTAGATATTATACCAGAATTGTTTTCAGAAATGATATTTCAACCTAGTAAGCATGAAGCTCCAGCTTATTATGTGAAAATAAGGTCATACCGTGGATTAGGGAATATAAGTATCTTGGGATGATGATAACGAATACTTTAAACTGGAACCAGCAAATTGAAAAGATGTGCAACAGTATAACGATGGGAATTAATGTAATGACATCAATATCTAGAGTATGGCGGGGAGCAGATCAAAAACTCTGTTAAATATCTACAGGTGGTGAGGTCCCATCTAGAGTACGGGTGTCAAATATTAATCCTACGTGAAAACAAAAATACAGACAAATTGGATAGGATTCAATTCCAGGCTCTCCGAATCGCGATAGGCTGTATGAAATCAACACACATTAATGTGTTACTTGCTGAGTGCGGGAAAACATCGTTGGAATTCAGAAATTTGTACTAAAAACGTTTATCTCGAAAATAACATTATAATCGAATGCATCAAGGACTTAATGAAGTTAAACAAAAAATATGGGATATTTTGGCAAAAGGGAATTGCTTTACTTCATACCGGCCTTGGAAGAAATTGGTCAATACGAGGAGGGTGACAAGCACGACACCCCACCATGTTTTGTGTATGATAGAGTCAGTCAAATGAAATCAGTACCAATCATACTTACAAAATTTAGGAAACAAGTTCCATTTGTTATACTGGAATTTGCGGATT
This sequence comes from Pissodes strobi, assembly GCA_016904865.1. Lineage (NCBI taxonomy): Eukaryota > Metazoa > Arthropoda > Insecta > Coleoptera > Curculionidae > Pissodes > Pissodes strobi. Next base: position 318,585 of record MU182268.1, on the reverse strand, counting down.
TCAAGGATAAGTACTTGAAAAATTATGTAGAATTTTATACTGATGCGTCAGTTGACAGGAGATCCCTCTTGCATTTCTTGAAATTCTTCGGATTTCCTCGAAATTCATTGGAATTCCTCATATTATTATGGAACTTCCTCTTTTATTTCTTGCAATTCTTCGAAATTCCTCCGGAATTCATTATCCATGTATTGCAATTCCTTCTACATTTATTAAAATTTCCTAATTTTTTTAAAATTTATTTAATGAAAAGATTAAAATGAAAATCGGTATTTGAGAAATATTTTAAAATGTCTCTAGAACTAGCTATTTGACTGGCAATCGTTATCATTATGGCTATACTCGGGTTCAGATTTAGTTTTTGTTGATAACCTATAGATACCTATTAATATTCATTATCTGGCTGAAAATTAGTGTCATACTATGTTATGCCACAAAAATTCCTATAAGTTGGGAAAAAGGGTAGGTACTTATTCTATAATAACCGCAAGATATTAATTAATAGTAAAAGACTTATTCCTCGGTTTATTCGGATCAAGTTCTAATGCAAAACATATTTTTAAATCTGGGGATAAGGCTGATGCTTGAAACTATCGACTCACTAGTATACTTTCAGTAATGCCTACACTGCTTCAATATGGTGTTGTTGCTAGAGCTCTCTAGTGTTTTTGAGAAGTTTTTGATATCGCGGCAGAATGGGTTCATTTCTGGCCGGTCTGTAGATGCAAACCTGTTTTTATACACCAATTACATCTCTGGTGCAATAGTGGCAGGAGTTGAGATTCATGCTATTTACATGTACTTTAGTAAAGCATTTGCCAAAGTTAGTCATATGCAAGTGTCAGTTTATGGTAATTCAGGGTCGTTATTAAAATGGATGAAGTTGTATCTTACAGACCAATTACAACAAGTCATGGTGGATAACTTTTTATCAAGTGAATTGTGTGCTACTTCTGGTGTGCCACAAGGCTCTCATCTTGGTCGACTGCTTTTTAATCTTTTTATAAATGGCATAGGTAGTAAATTAAAGTCAAATTGTTTACTATTTGCTGATGATTTGAAAGTATGCTCTAAATGAACGTGAACTTTGGATATAAAGAATCTTCTGGATGATTTCGCTCAAATATCTAGATGGCGCAGCAAGAATGAAATGAAAGTAAACAGTGGAAAATGTTTTTCCATCCGTTTTGGTAGGTTAAGAACTGAATTTCCATTGGCTTATATGACATCCTTTTGAAAGAAGTAAATGCTTGTGAAGGATTTGGATGTCTATTTTGATAATAAATTGACATTCACAGAATATTATGATAAAATTATTGGTCGTAGTAATACAATGATGGGATTTTTTAAAAGAATCTGCCAAAATTTTACTCATATTATCACCTTTATAACCACACAACTGAAGTGAAACTTCTGAAAGAAATATTAGGAATTGAGTTTTTATTTTTTTATGCTTTTTTTCTCAACTTTTGTCCCACTTTTTAAAATTTTTCTCTACTTCTTTCAACTCCTTTTTTGCCGAAAACCGCGTTTCTAATTTCTTTTTCAATGATTTTTTTATCTTTATTTCGTTTTATAATACTTTTATTAACTTTCCGAACTATTTTTTCTTTTCTTTTTTTTCTTATTTAGATTTATAACACTTTTATTAACTTTCCGAAAAATATTTGTTTTTTTTTTTTATTATTTCTTATTTCGTTCTATAATACTTTTATTGACTTTCCGAACATTTTTTACTCTTTTTTTCAATTTTATCCCATTTTTTAAAAAAAATTCGACCCCGTAGCTCTTTCCGTTTTCCCGAAATTATTTATTTTAGTTTTTCTGACCGAACGAGGGGGCTGCGGAGTCGAGTTTTCGTCCAGACTCCTCATTTTACCCCGGCTTCATGTCCTGAAAATTTCAACCCTCTAGCTATATTGGTTCATTCTTAATTAAAGGGGCGTTTCACTTTGATAAGCGTCTCATTTTTTCTGACTTTACTCTCGATAAAGAAGTTTCACTTCAAAAATAAAAATAAAAAGCACGTGTCGCCACCCACGGACAACCAATCCAAAACAGTATGCGCTACGATAGCCATAGCCGCACGGCATCTACGAGAGTTTTTCGCTAATAAATATAATTGCGCTCAAAACCATAAGGAACGGCAACAAATTCTAAGGCTATTTACGCCTCGACACACGATAGCCAAATCGGCTCGTGACAACGTTTGTATATGCTTTATCTGTTTGCGTAATATTTAATGTAACAACTCTACAGGTTAAACTGAGATGGTTATTTTATACCAAGGCTGCCCAACCTTTTTAACGATTGGGCAAAATGGACGATTCAAAATCACAGGCGGGCTACTGACTACTGACAGTTCATTTTTGTTACTTTTGATAACAATAAGTAATAAGCCTTAACTTAAATTAAGATATTGTGCATTATAAGAAATGCAACATTCTAAAATTTGTGGTTTAATTAAAAATAATAAAATAAATAGCTTCTTCTGCCAAATAAAGAAACAAACTTAACAGAAAACAATATCTAAAATTCTAAATAATTGTTTTTCTGACTTTGAAGATATTTTTTCTGCAAAAGGGGTTTTTTAGTGCAGAATGATTTTGCAGTTCAGTACGTTCCAACTGAATATTGACAGGATAACTAATTATTTCAGTCAAACCAAAGAATATTATTCGTAGTAGATTTTTTTTTGTCAAACTGATTGTAAAACGATTCACAAAAATATGTAAATTTTCTTGGTTATCCGAGCGGGACAGCCAATCGCGGTACCGCGCATATCACACAGATACACACTTTGAAATTGAAACTTGCTCACGCGGGCCCAAGTGGTCTCTCACTTTAAAAAAAGATGTACATGTAATGCCAAAATATCATTTTAAGCGCGACTGCCAGGGAATGTCCAGTGACTTTAGGGACTGCCGTAAAATTTGATAGGCTGCTAGAGACTGCCTAAAATGTTTAGGAACTGCTTGTGACTGCCTACGACTGCTTGCGACTGCCAAAGACTTTTCAAGTCTACTACTAGGAATTGCCAACAAAAGAAAATACCATAAGTAATTATTTCTTTATGCCCTGGTCAAGGCCCTAGTGTTCTCCCATTTATTTTTATTTCTGTTTTAGAGAAATTTTTAGGTATTAAGAAACTAAATGAGTAGGAACAAATTAAAATCAGGATTAATCTAAGCAACCATATTCGTATATTTAAATACCCCATTTATCGAAAATAATGGACATTTTTGAAAAACAAACTAAAATGTAAGCAGGTGTAATATTTCGTATAATTATTAGGTATTTAGAATAGCGGATTTACTTGTCTCCATTTGCTAAACACTGTATCACCCATGGTTATGGGATCCTCATACGCGACTTCGCTTCGAATATATAAGATAAGATAAGATAAGATATATTTCGCTTTTGAATATTACAATGTATAAACACTTAAAATATTATAAGCACGTCAATTATTATGTATAGTACAATACACATCACAAATACAACAGTAAATGACAAACAAAATATAAAAAAAATGGAAAAATACATACAAACATTTTAAAACCATATTTATACAAACCAAAGTAATATCAAAATCACATCGCTTTAATTTTTTTTAAAAAAGTCCTCGCCCGAATAAAAACACTTTTCGATAAGAAAAGATTTCATTTTGTTTTTAATAAGCGTTAAATTGTCGTCTTCTTTGAAACATTTATGGATACATAGAGCATGATTGTAAGCCTTAAGTCCAATATACCGTGGACTTTGCTGTCCGATACTAAGTCTTGAAAATGGTACATTCAAGGCATTGCTATGTCTAGTATTGTGATTATGGGTGTTGGAACGTTTTTCCCACATATCTTTATTCTGTATTACATATATTAGTAATGAATATATATATAGGCATGGAAAAGTCATGAATTTAAATTTTTTGAAAATTTCAATGCATGAATGTCTAGTTTTTGCTCGCCCCATATACCGGACAACGCGTTTCTGTGCTATAAATATTCTGTTGGCGTCAGCTCCTAGGCCCCAATGAATTATTCCATATGAAAGCACCGACTGGAAGAGACCGAAATAGACCAGTCTTAACACATCTAGTGATACTGTGTCCCTTATGCTTTGTATTAGAAACGAGCAAGAGCTTAATTTTGGAAGAATTTTTTCTATGTGACAATTCCAAGTTAATTTTGAATCTAAGTGTAGACCCAGGAATTTAGTTGAGTCCAAATTTTCAATGGAGCGTCCTTCGACCTTTAGAAGCATGCTTGCGTTAACGGTGGTATTTTTTGTGACAAAGTGCATGGCCACAGATTTACCTTTATTAAGCTTAATGCCATTGTCTTTGCACCAATGGTTTACGTATTCAACACATGTATTTGACTTTTCAGTAAGCTCCGATTTTGATTCGCTGGTTACCAAGATGTTTGTGTCATCCGCATATAATACAAACAGATTTCCCGGGACTTCATTATTTGGCAGGTCATTAATATAACAATTAAACAATGTAGGGGACAAACACGAGCCCTGAGGGGTACCCCGATACACCTCTTGAGTCGCGGATTTCACACCGTTAACAACGACGCATTGCTTTCTATTTGAAAGGTATGTTCGAATCCATGAATTGGCTGGGCCTCTGATACCCATATTATTAAGCTTTTTTAAAAGTAAGTCATGATCGACGGTGTCAAATGCACGACTCATATCAAAGAAAAGACCTAGTATTGCTTGCTTATCATTTAAACAATTATAAATATGTTGCAGAGCACTGTCTAGTGCTGTGTTTGTAGATAAATTAGCTCTAAAACCGTTTTGACATTTTGACAGCAATGAGTTGTCCTCCAGATATTTAGCAAGTCTTTTATTAAAGCAAGATTCAAAAATTTTTGCTATATGGCACTGAAGAGCTACCGGGCGATAGTTTTCCATGTCAAGCATACTGCCTTTGTGTTTAAAAATTGGTATGACCTTCGAAGTTTTAAGTAAGCTCGGGTACTTACCCTGTATAAAGCTCGAATTGATTAAGTCCGATAGTATAGGGGAAATGATGTGCTTTATAGAAATAATAATGTTACCTGGTATATCATCTATACCGCATGATTTTTTAAGGCAAGTACGTGAGATTATCCACTCTATTTCCTGAGGAGTAGTGGGGTATAGGAACAATGAGTTTGTTTCTATTGGTATAGTGTTTGTATATGTTTTCTGAGGGGGGTCGCTACTATTTGCAAAATTGACAAAATATGTATTAAAGGATTCACAGATATCCCTGATATCGGTGATTTGACCTTGTTCAGAATTTATTTTTGCAATATTTAAGTTTCTTTGACTACATTTCCTGTTTTCCCTAATTATCGACCAGCTTTCTTTGTTTATATTTATTGCATTCTTTAATCTACTATCATTAAATGTCTTTTTGTGACTTTTATTTTTTTATTGTAATATAATTTTAATTCTTTGGACCTATTATTATAAAATTGATTATTTATCCTTTTGTTTATTTGGTGCATTTCCTTTAGCGTACGGGAAAGTTGTCTTATTTCGTTTGTAATCCATGTTTTATGATTAGGTTTTTTCGTACTTAAAGGTTTAACAAGTGGAAAACTAGTCTCAAAATCATTTAAAATGATCGTATAAAAAGCATTGAAGTTCGCATCAATATCTCCGTCTGGAAAATTGTGACACACTATGCTATTCCAGTTAGTATTAGACATCTCGATTATAAAATTTTCAATGTCAGTCTGGTTAAATTTTCTGAACAGCCGCTCATCAGTAGAGGAATGGGTAAATTCTGTTTCAAAGTAGAACAGCTGATACGCGTGGTCCGATATATGGCAATCTATAACTTGCGCTTTTAGACCGGCAAAATCAACAAAAATATTGTCGATACAAGTTTTTGAGTGATTAGTAATTCTTGTAGGTTCTGATATGGTGGCGGTGATATTATATTCTAAAAATAAGTTTTTTAAATTTTGTGTTTTTTTGTTAGGCTCTAAAAGATTAATATTAAGATCTCCGCACATAATATGTTTGTTTCTTGGATCATACACATTTTCCATCATAACTGCAAGTTCCTCCATAAATGCTTCAATATCACTGTCTGGGGATCGGTAAACTGCGACAAACGTAATCGTCTGCTGGTCTGTCTGTAGTTTTGCGGCACACATTTCCAAAGTCTTTTCCTTTGAATTATTGAAGACTACCCTAGTCAGGTTTACTGTCTTTTTAGCCATTATACAAACGCCTCCGCCCTTAAGCTGAGTTCTTGAAAAATAATTGAAGACCTTATAGTTTTCAAGATTAAAATGTCTTATGTCATCAGATTGGTGGTGTTCTGATATACATAAGAAATCGACATTGTGCAATGCCAGTATTTCTTCAAGGCACTCCTTCTTATTGATGAGTCCTCCTTGTATGTTAAGGTGCATTACTATGCATATATTCGATTCATCATAGTGCTGTTTAAAAAATTCCCGCTTTCTGGGTCGTCACGTACAGTCAGAGTTTCCTTTTTAGGAAAGTAATATCGGCCAAGATAGGCACCTACTGGCCAGATGTTTCCATCCATGATAGCATCTTTATACTGGAATGGAGCGCAAATCTTAAAAGAGCTCCATGTATTTTTGTGAGTTAAGTTCAATTTTTCACATTTAACTTTGCAAATAGGTGACAGAGTTTCTTCAACTTGCTTTGTAGTGGTTTGTAGGTCCAACCTGGTTATATATATCCATGCATTCCTTTCTACAGCCTTAAGTGCATTAGTTGTATTCGTTCCCTGTATATAATTCGATCTGCGTCGCCTTTTTGCCCGTACTAATGTAAAATCATCCTTTTCAGGAGTTGTATTGTCAAGAGTGTTTACATTTTTTTGTTGTTGGGTTTTTAGTTGTTGTTGTTGTCGGGTCGATGCACTTATTGTTGATATTTTTTCGTCAACATTTTTATTTTTATCTCCGATAGCGCTAGCATTTGAAGAAAACGGGGTACTATCTTCTGATTTACCGTTGTTTGTATTTGCGTCTTTAGATGTCGCTGGATGTATCGATGGGGGATTTTTTTTATTTCCCTGATTTTTATGGGTTAAAGAGTGAAAATGTTTTTCAAGTTGATTAGTTTTAATGTTTTGTTCGTGAATTATATCATTTTGTTTGCTCGCCATGTTGGTAAGTTTATCCAAAGAGTGTTGCATCGCAATCAGTACTGATGAAATCGCTGACCGTATAGGTAAATAAATGCATAAAATATAAAAATTCTTAAAAATATCCTATTAAAAAATATAATATAAAAATTCTTACAATGTCCTCTTAAAAAATATAATTATAACATGTAGATTGTACAACTATTATTTGCCCTTACGTCTCGGTTAGTGACGTTATAAAAATTTTAGCAAATTTTAGTGATTAACCAACATCTCTTTCTTGAGTAAAATAATTAAAAAGTTTGAAAATAAGAGCTCGTTCTTTCTCATTAAACCGACGACTCATTTTAAAAATGATTTATTCCGCGGTTAAAAAAAAAAAATCCGTCGTTTGACACCACGTTTGACCCTAGTCGATACCTGTCAAATGACATTTTACCCAAGATTTTACCATTGATGTAGAAAATACGTCCATGGTGTAAAGAGAGATGCCAAGCTATGACGTAATGGCAAATAATGGTTGTACAAATTTTATAATCCAGTACATTTATATTTTAAAAGTAATTAGACACTCTTTTTAAGGTTTTGTATTTTCCTATAGTATTAAGTTCCATTTCTTCCTGGCGTTTCAGTTTAAAGGGATAGTTTCCAACAATATTTTGGTCCATACAAAATAAATTCTTATTTTACAATCTGAATACCATCTTTTACTGGCCATATGAAGTCGTCAAGTTCTTTCTTAAGAAATTTTATTTTATATTTATTGCTTGGTAAAATTTCGACAATACGGCCAATATACTAGGTATCATCGTAAAAACACCAGCATAGTACTCTTCTTGCTTTATGGTATTACAAGTAGTAGTGTTTTGATTTTCTGTTAACTCAACATCTGAAAATTATTGATTTTCAAATTCACTCAACGGTTCATCTGTGGTAAAATCTTCAGAACTTTCCTCACTGCTTCTGTCTCTATTTTTCTCCTAATTAGAATTTTAATTTTTGGTTCGTTTTTTTTGTTTGGCAGTTTTTTTCAAAAGTTCTACATTTGTTTGGGGGTACTTAGTGACTTATATCTGAACTGATAAGTCTATCACTAGAGAGCCTACCATGATGCATTTAAGAATATACCAACATAAAGTACTACATACATACAGTTTACCTATGAATATCTTTTAAAATGTCAGCATCTTTTTGTACAGGGGGACTCGAATTCGAGTCTATGTAGGGGAAACTCGAGAACCGTAAGAGATACAGTGTCCGTCAAATTAGGGTAAAATTGCGTATTTAGGTGTCTAACAACATGCCGTTTAGAAAGTTTTAAAATTCCGAATATTTTCGGATATATCCGGAAAAAACCGAAATATTTATTAAAAAATCGCTTTATTTTTTGCCTGAGCTTATTTAAAAACGGATTTCAAATTGAATTGCATTTTTGCATTGCCACTTTTTCAGCTCTATCCAATGGTGGTATTCAGTTTGAAATCCGTTGTTTCATCTTCATTAGTTTTTTTTTTAAATACGAACTTTATTTTTTATTTATCATTTTTCAAATGACATTGGTGTTATAAATATAAATATGTGTTTTTAATTTTTTTTATATATTTTTTTTAAATTTATATTTATTTTTTTTAAGTTATTTATTTTGCTTTGGGGTAAAAACTAAATGAACTTGTTTATTTAATTTTACTATATTTTATTTTCATTAAAAATAAAGATTTTAATTTTCCACTTAACATAAAAATAAAATATTTTTATAGAATGTAAAAATTTCAAAAGTAACAAACTATTTAAATTTACGTCAAAGCAAAATAAGTAATTTGAAAAAAAATAAAAACATATTCATATTACCTAATAACGCCAATATCATCTGAAAAATGATAAAAAAAAATCGTATTTAAAAAAGGAAGTTGATGATGACCCCTTGAAGACGAAACGTCGGATTCCAAACTGAATATCACCATTGGATAGAGCAGAAAAAGTGGCAATGCGAAAACGCAATCCTATTTGAAATATATTTTTAAATAAGCTCAGGAAAAAAATAAAACGATTTTTCTATATTTCGGTTTTTTTCGGATATCTGGAAATACTCGGAATTTTAAAACTTTCTAAACGGCATAGTGTTACGCACCTAAATGCGAAATTTTGCCTTAATTTGACCGACACTGTATCTCTTCCGGTTTTCGAGTTCCCCATACATAGATTTGAATTCGAGCCACCCTGTACATCATCATGATCTTCAATATTTGGTTCTATTGCAATATTTTCTTCAAATGGTTTAATGACTGGTTCTTCGGAAAATTGGGTAGTAGGTGGAAAAGATAAAGTGGATGATGCATGCAGTTCACCTTCATGTCCTAAATTAATTCCCATTGTGTGACATAAGTGAGCGCGGAAAAATAAAATTGTTACCTACCGTCCAAATATGTATAAATTATATTTTAAGCGTCAAAAGCGTACTAACAAAATCTCAATATAAACTCAAAAAAATAGTCACACGTCATTCACAACCATCACCAAATAATTGGCCTAATAGACAATGGAATGGCGCGTAAACTGCAATACTGCTTACTTGCCTACAGCAAAGCAAATAAACACCCAGCTCAGCAGCCAACAAGGCCTATTGGCTGTCGAGGCCCTTGCGTTACCATTCCTTTTAACAAAACTTGCCGATCGCCTGCTAAATTCCAAGCGACTGCCGTCGACTGCTACTGATTTGTTAGGGAATGCCTTACGACTGCTGCGACTGCAAAAGAATGCCCAGGGACTATCAGTGAATGTTAAGACGACTGCCTATGACTGCCACTAATTACTAGTTGACTGCCCTGGGACTGCCTGCGACTGCCAAGAAAATGTACATGTAATGCCAGTAGTGAAAGACCCCTTGCGCGGGCCTTTTGTAATTCCTAACGATGTGGCCCGCGGGCCTAGGATTAGGCAGCCTTGTTTTATACCAATTGGCTGGCAGCATGTTGAACATCAATAAATTATCTGTGTCTGTATAATTGCGGGTGCATAATGTCAATAAACCAAATTAGCTAAAAATATATTATATTTTAGGGCTGGTGAGAGTAGCAGCGAACTGTATCTCGCTCATTATATCGAAAAGAATCAACCCTACGTCCAAGATTGCGTTGTGCTGGACGTGAAGGAACGGTCATTTGACGCCATCGTTCTTAAGACTGGTAGCATAGTCAGGGTTTACCAGAAGGTTAGTTTGAATTTGATAGACATTTGCTACTACTAATATTGCTAATTCGACTACTGCCTCTACTGCATAATATGACACTAATTCTAGACGAATTAACAATCCATTCTAGTAGAGACGGGCCTTTAAAATATCAATAATTAAACTTTGTTTTCATTTTATAACGTTTTTATGTCGATTTTCTACATAGATGTCTCTCAGTTCGAGTCATCCAAAACAAGTATAAGTTTCTTGATGCTAAAGCCTGGTACTAATAACTATATTTAGAGTTTATATGAAATTATATTGCTGCTTGCAGAGATGTGAAGACAATCCTACTTGGAAACTAGAGGTCATTCCTTCTAGCACCGTCCCCCCACCTGAACAAGCGCAACACGAGAAGAAGGTTCTGCGACTGACCATCGAGTTTCCCGAAACACCAAAAGTGCCCCAACGTCAGAAGATGGTCGTAGAAATGTTTACTGTCGTCAAGATGATGCTGAAAAGGGTGCCTGATACCTACAAGCTAGAACCTTATCTCCTTAGACCGATCCTGTCCAGAACTTTTGAAAGGAGCGATAGTGGTGCCACGCAATAGTGGCTCTAAAATATAATTTGTAGAAAACAAAATATAAACTGATTTTAGTCCATGATCTATCTAACTACTAGAGCCTGCTTGGCCCGATTTTGATTAAGACTTCTGAAAGGTAGTTTGTTACTAGCAGGCCATCCTTTTTGACTACTCGTTGGGTTTTACAATGGGATAATTCTCGTGACTGTCATTATTAATAGTAACCGAAGGAAATAATTTTCTTTGAAAAATTTTAACAAGTCTAAAACTAGGCCGTACGTACAGTCGAAGCAACGTTTTTAACATAGGATGCTTTATCAAATTTATATTTTTTAAATGAAATGGTGATTGCTATTTATAAAGAGGGGGTTTTATATGCTACTGTATTTTAAACATATTTTCAGTATATAGGGTCAGTCAGAAATGCCAACAATTTTTTTAAAACCAAAATTCTGCAAGAAAATATACTGCTATACATAAAATTGTATGCCTTATATTTCTGATATGCTCAATAGTTTTTTTTTTGTTGGTATTATAAATGTTACACGTCAGTCAATACAGGGTAATTCTCTTGCGCTTAAAATTTGGACTGTTTTAGACATATTACTTTTATATCACTATGACAATTCGTCATGATTATACCACTTTTTAGGCAAATTGGTTTTGGCGCATAAAAATCTAAAATTAAACCCCATTAATATGTACCACCTTTTTTCTTTATTTTTTTTAAACTGGGAAAATTATATTTTTGAAATTAATTATGTGATTGTCCATATAGTAATTTAAAAATGTATGCTTACACATGTGTTTGAAAAGTTCAGAAAAAAAGGCGGACTGAATCAGGCAGCTTAAATTTTATGATTTTGCCATAGAAAACTATAAATATTTTAGTAAAACCGTTCAGGTGTACTGAATTTTGTATAACAGTGATAAACATATCTGAATAATCAATTGTGGTATTGATTTTACTTTTATATATTGGACAAATTTTTACCTATACGGTATTTTCAGGACTCTTATTGTATATTTTGTTTGTAAATTAATTTTAAAAAATGTGAAATATTATGTGGTATACCTAAATAGACTTTTATATTTAAAAGAAGCTTGTAGTTTTATTGTTATGTGATCATTAAAATTTCGTCAGGTTCAAAAAATTGCTGCAATTCAAGAGCAATACTGCAGACCTCACCTGGGAAAGTATTAAATTTCGCTAAGCAAAAATTCATGCTGTACCAGGATCGCAGAAGCGTGAGGAGGTAAATTATAAAAAAAGCAAAAAAATTGCCGCCAAAACATATCAGTAGCAAAACTATATATATCTCCTATGTTTCCTAAATTATTTGTATCTTGAAAAGTATTAATTTTTTTACTTTCTATTCTTATTAGGAGTTGGAGACATAAATGAAAGAAAGCTAGGATTGTTTTTATAATATATTAAAAATATAAACTTGTTTTTAACATAAAAATTTATCACTATGAATCTAGAATACAGGTATCTACGAGTGTACATCGGGATTATCCCTCAGGTCACGGTATGTCTGAAAAAAAGATGTCAGCATTAGTTTAATAAAGACAAATTAGCCTTTTAGAGCAAATGTCTACGATTTCTTTTATTGCAAGTTAGGACACTCAAAAACTTATAGCTCCTCAAAAATCATAATTTCGCGGGATTCATTTCAATTTTCCATCAGTTTGCTCCAGTAGGTCGAGAAGAAGAAGCAAACCAGGTTATTATTCATTATTTCTTGATTCCTCCCAACATACGGCATATTAACTACCTCAGAATTTCCTCCTGACAAATTTTGAACACAATCCTTTATAATATTATTTTCCTTCGCCATTTTATCAAGAATTTTAAAATTAAGATTTTTTCTTATTTAAATATCGCTAAACAAAAATTCATATTATACCAGGAGAAAAATTATATATCTCACCTATGTGTCCTAAATTATGTATTTGTATCATGAAAAGTTTTAAATTTCGCTAAGCAAAAATTCGTATTATACCAGAAACGCCAAAGCGTGAAGAGGTAAATTATAAGAAGAGATAAAACATTTCCCGCCAAAACATCAGGAACAAAATTATATGTCTCTCCTATGTGCTAAATTATTTGTATCTTGAAAGGTGATAAATTTCGCTAAGCAAAAATTCATAATATATCAGGAACGCAGAAGCGTGAGGCGTTAAATTATAAGAGATAAAACATTTCCCGCCAAACATATCAGGAGCAATACTATATATCTCTCCGCTGTGTCCTAAATTATTTGTATCTCGAAAAGTGTTAAATTTCGCTATGCAAAAATTCATGTTATACCAGGAA
>MU182268.1:262850-305365 GCA_016904865.1 Pissodes strobi | reverse complement strand
CTTAATATCAGTTTAAGGCTTGTGCTGTGCTTATATTTCCATAATTAGGACCATTATGTATATCGCAAAATCAATTCATGAAACGTTAACGTATACGTACTCCTCTTTTGAAATCAGTATTATATGTAGCTTTTTGCTTTTTACGTTTATGTCAGGAGTTTATTATTGGAACCATGTCCAATAAGCTAAAAACCTTAAAAAACATGTTGCGTTTTAGAGCAACCATATAATATTAAATATTAATCATATATTTACTAATTTAGAAATTTGTATTTTAGGCTATTGATTATGTCATATAGAAAGGAACTAAGACGTTCACGGGTTTTTATTGCTGGAATCGATCAGTGGGTTATAAATGAAGAAAAAACCGCGGAGTGCTATTAAATTAGAGGGTGGAAATTGAAGATAGGGGTAAAAAACCACCCCTTTTGGTTTCTTCAATATATATTTGGTTTGTTCAAAATGTCGATATATTCCATATGAAACATTTTGTAGAGAATCAAATTTCCCATCGGAATAGCATTTCTTGAATATTAAGAAAAAAAATTGATGCCGAAACAGTCGAAACAAACTTGCTTGTATCTTTTTTTTGGGCTTAGATAGGTATAGGGATTGCTTCAGATAAAAAAAAATAGACCAAATTTCCTTTAAAATGGTGGGCGGAACAATTTTTTTGCATGAAAATTGACCGAGATATGGCCATTCGAACCTTGCTGTTTTTTTTTTGGCATTTCATCCCTCTTGTACGAATATTGTTTTTGTTCGCATTTTATTGAAAAAATTACTGTTTTACTCAATTAAAAAAGTTTTTTTACGTTTATTATTTAGTAATACATGACAAGTACGACAAATTAACGTTTGGAACAATGGTGCTACTACATTTCAACAATATTGTCAAACTGCATATCGATATCATCATCTATGTCGTCTTCTGCAATATCAGTTTCTTGTATATTGTCACAATTAATCTCCACGCATTCTTTACAAAAAATTGAACAAGTAATATTCATTTTTCTGCAACCTGTAGTGCAACCACGAGCAACTTTTTTCAGCAAAATCTCTGGCGCTGGAGGCGCCGTTGTGCGAATCGCAATTAACCAGTACTTGGACCTTTACCAACCCCAACTCAGAGGGTCCAAGATATTTCCTTTCCACTACTGCATTTGACGATGAGTCCTTAAGCCATGCTGTTTGATAGCATCACGTGTTGGTGGTAATTGCGTGAGAGAAGACTTGGCATTTTTAGTCAGCTTACAAAACTTTAAAAATCGGCAGTTGCTCAGACTCATGTTGGTCTTTGCCCCATACAAACAAGCTGCAATGAATTTCGATGCAGAGGTAATATATTGTTCAGTTGTATTGTCACGTCAGAATATTTCCATGTATGGCTCAAGTCGTACACTGTTAGTTATAAAATTCATATATTTTTTTTGCCAATGTTATAGAAAGCTGAAGTCGTATCACAACCACTGCAGGCATGAATAAATCCGAGATACTTCTGCAAATGAGGAAAATTAAAACTATTTCTATCAAACAATTGTGACGCTACTTTACCGATGTGTGGTTTCCAAAAATATACATTATCATTTTGCAACTGATATAAAATAATAGAAGGTCCACATCTTGTCCAACAATAACAGCATTTTTTAACATTCATGCTTTCTCTTTTGTGCATTCGACAATAAGAAAATCTGCGTCCTCATCTGCTTACACTGCATCAATGTATACTCCCTTCAATTTTTCAATCAAATATGCAATGAAGTTCTTTTTATTGCCTTCTTTTGATAGAAAGTTGTCTGATTTTGTTAGTGGTTTTAAGTCATCTCTAATTTGAACTCCTGGACCAATTTGCTGTGTTCGACGCAGCCTCTCTGTATTTTTCGTACTGGTGTCTGAGCCGCTTGGATAACCATCAAAAGCAACCGTACATTCGGGGTAAAAGGTTTGCAAATGACAAATACATTTGGTACTTATTTTCTGCAAAAGTTTCATTACTGTTCCATACGATTTTATGTACTGAATACCCACCATCAATAACATGGTGAATATTACCGAAAGGAGCATCTTCAAGTGGTGTAAAAAATTCATACAAATCTGATTTAGTATTCTTCCTCATATTGAATCCGTCAAAAATTGATGTTGGATACGGCGCTAATTCAAATTCAAAATACTTTTCGAACTCAGCATCCGAAGGCTTGCATAGAAGCATTCTTCTAAAGATTTGGTAAAGTAGTTAGTTAGAGGTATCTAGGATTTATTCATGCCTACAGTGGTTGTGATACGACTTCAGCTTTCTATAACATTGGCAAAACAAAATTATGAATTTTATAACTAAAAACAGTGTACGACTTGAGCCATACATGGAAATATTCTTACATGACAGTGCAACGGAACAAGATATTACCTCTGCATCAGAATACATTGCAGCTTGTTTGTATGGGGCAAAGACCAACATGAGTCTGAGCAACTGCCGATTTTTAAAGTTTTGTAAGCTGTCTAAAAATGTCAAGTTTTCTCTGACACAATTACCACCAACACGTGATGCTATCAAACAGCATGGCTTGAGAACTTATCGTCAAATGTAGCAGTGGAAAGGAAATATCTTGGACCCTCTGAGTTGGGGTTGGAAAAGGTCCAACTACGGGTTAATTGTGATTCGCACAACGGCACCTCCAGCGCCAGAGATTTTGCTGAAAAAAGTTGCTTGTGGTTGCACTACAGGTTGCAGAAAAATGAATATTACTTGCTCAATTTTTTGTAAAGAATGCATGGGGATTAATTGTGACAATATACAAAAAACTGATATTGCAGAAGACGACATTACTAAAGATATAGATGATGATATCGATATGCAGTTTGACAATATTGTTGAAATGTAGTAACACCATTGTTCCAAACATTAATTTGTCATACTTGTCATGTATTACTAAATAATAAACGTAAAAAAACTTTTTTAATTGAGTAAAACAGTAATTTTTTCAATAAAATGCGAACAAAAACAATATTCGTACAAGAGGGATGAAATGTCCAAAAAAAACAACAAGGTTCGAATGGCCATATCTCGGTCAATTTTCATGCAAAAAAATTGTTCCGCCCACCATTTTAAAGGAAATTTGATCTATTTTTTATTATCTGAAGCAACCCCTATAACTAGCTAAGCCCAAAAAAAAGATACAGGCGAAAAAGCAAAAAAATATCAAAAAACCGAAATTTTCGCTTTTTTTCAAGTTTGTTTCGACTGTTTCGGCATCAATTTTTTTTATAATATTTAAAAAATGCTATTCCGATGGGAAATTTGATTCTCTACAAAAAGTTTCATATGAGATATATCGAAATTTTGGTTTGTTTACGAGATATATTGAAAAAACCAAAAGGTGTAGTTTTTTACCCCTATCTTCAAGTTCCACCTTCTAATTTAATAGCACTCCGCGATTTTTTCTTCATTTATAACCCATTGATCGATTCCTGTAAGAAAAACCCGTGAACGTCTTAGTTCCTTATTGCCCTGTTTTTAAGACATAATCAATAGCCTATTTATTTAATTAATTAAGTAAGCAAGTGCTTTTATAGAAGACAAGTGAACATATTGAACGCAATTGTTGTAATAAGCACCTAACGTTAATCATGTCTATCATTTTAATGAAATGAACAACGTTAAAATGAATGGAACAGCTCCCGTGAAAATATCTGTAAAACAGGGATATCTCAGCCACATGTCTGCGGTGTTCCAGACTATCCAGATCCCGGGTCAACTCCGGGTCGCTGACAAGACGCACAGCTCTATTCTGAATGAAATCCAGCAGCTTTAGGGTGTGCTTTGGTGCGGCACCCCAGATGTGTGAACAATATCCTGAACACGCTCTTATTTTCGCGTTGTAGAGCAAGAGCAGCTGCTAAGTTGTATACAGTTTTTTGTTGCGAAACAGCGCACCAAGCTTCTGCCAGGATGATTTAGCGATGTTAGCAACGTGGTCATGCCAGGACATATTGCTGTTGACCGAGACACCCAGTACTCCGATTGACGAGGATAAAGGAATGGTCGATCCTGTCATAATGATATCAGGGCTCGCCTATTGGCTTTCCTGGCAAACGTTGCTGCTTGAGTTTTTAATGCATTGAAATGGACTAAGTTCCTGTCGCCCCAGGTTCGAACTTTCTCCAGATCTCCGGTGATAAGTCTCAGTCGCTAGTAATGGTTTTTCTGATCTAAATTGGGAGATAAGGGTATTGTCATCTGCAAAATTGTAAACATGATTATTTGTTTCGGTCAGCAGGTCATTAATATAGATGAGGAACAGAGTTGCTGAAAGTTTGCGCCCTGGGGCACTCCCGAATTAATGGTGAATGTGTCTGAGATGTGTCAATCAACTGCAACGTGCGGAGATCGATTCTTAAGGAAACTGGGAGGTCAGCTGCAGATAGTCGCTGGCAGTCCAAAGGACGGCAGCTTGTTGAGCAATCCGTCATACTAAACTCTGTGAAATGCCTTGGAAATATCCAACGCAATCGCTCGAGATTCTCCGTAGTTGTCAATTGCCATACTCCATATCTTAGCTTAAACCAAGATAAAACAGGCGTAATGGTCTTTAGCAAGAGCAACTTAGTGTTGGATACAGAATCCCTATATGTGAAGGTAAACGGCAAGTCCATTCCATCCATTACAGATGTCAAATTTCTAGGTGTCTACCTGGATTCAACTCTAAACTGGACTCAGCACACTCGTCATTTGTAGTCCAGGTTAAATAGTCTATGCGCAGTGATGCGTAGACTGCGAGAGGTTTTAACTGCGGAGGGTTTCCGTCAGATTTATTTTGCAGGGGCACAGTCCATCATAGGCTACAGCGTAATGTTTTGGGGCTCGTCAACAAGTGCAATTGCGGTGGTTAGAACCCAAAAACGAATAATAAGAACAATGCTGAAACTTCACCCAAGGGCTTCTTGCAAGTCTCTTTTTGCGGAGTTGGGGATCCTAATAGTTCCATCATTATATTTTATGAAAATAGCGATGTTTGTCAAAAAACATCGACATCTATTTATGTCCAATCATCACCACTATAGTGAAGACCTAGAAATTGTTACTAAGGGTAGAAGTGATCTTAGTGTTCCTACTCACAGCTCATCTTTCTTTCAAAAGGGCCCTGCTTATATGGCCATCAAGATAATATATGGTCTTCTCCCTCGGGAGATGCGGGATGAAGGAGACGTGGAAATCCACGAAGAATCTTCGGTTCTGTAGGAGGTTTCCAATCGGTAAGGTTAGTCTATAGTCCCTACTCATTGCGTATATTTTCCCCAGGAGCAGTCGGTGGTTGACTGTATCGTAGGCTGCTGATAGGTCTAGAAAGATAGCCCCGGTAATCTTCCTGTTCTCAAACCTGTCCTCTATGTGTTGCGTTAATTTTAGCACCTGTGATGTACATCATTTGCCCTGCCTGAAACCTGCTTGTTGTGGGATCAGGAGGGGCTCGATGGCGTCCATGATTCTGTGGAGTATCATCCTTTCCAAAACCTTATACAGATGGCATAGCAGAGAAATCGGACTATAGTTTTTGGGATTGTCACGTTCTTTGTCTGGTTTTAGGATGGCAATAACTCGGGATTTTCTCCAGATTTTTGGAATTTTGCAGGATGTCATGCAGTTATTCATCATGTCGACTAGCCATTTCCTTGTTACAGATCCAAAGTGCTTTGTTTGCTCGACGCATATATCAACAAGGCCGGCTGCTTTCCGCATTTTGCACTTACTGATCGCCTTCTCCAATTCCGCCAAGGTAAATGACTTGGAGAGTTCTTCGGTCTCCTAACGGGGTTTCGTTCTATTCCCCTCTTTTTTGCCTTTAGGTTCTCAGAACTTGGTGGTTTTCCATTTGTGAGAAGCTGATGTGCAATTTGGTCTGATGTAACGTTCCGTGCAGATTTGATTTGGTGTGGTCGTTGGCTAGGCGTTTTGTGAGTTTCCAAGCCTTTTGACTATCTCTGCCAAAATCAGTTTCCTCCATCAGTTTGGTCCATTGCTCCCTTCTCACTTCTGATGTCAGGAAGGTAATAGGTTTACATATACTTTGGTAATAGCTCTTCCTTTGGTGAGGGTTTCTTCGCTGAAGGGGTTTCTTTCGAAGAGCGTTTGATACTCTTCCAGTAGGGCTACTGCTTCCTGGGTAAGTCCTGGTGGGTAACTTGTTCTGCATCCCCTTGGAATAGACGCTCGGGAACAGGTTTTGACGGTGCTCACGAAGCTGTCATAGTTCTCTGGATCTGGGCTATATGTCTGGACTCTCTCTTCTGGTATTCTGGTGAATTTAGGCCAGTCTGCCTTCCTGAAATTATATTTCCTTCTGAACTTTATCCTTTGTTGTAGAACTATTGGCAACATTTGGCACATAAAGGCTGATTTTCATATATAGGACTGTGCGCCTACCATGCTGCGGCCGTCGCGTCGCGGGTATTCTACTTTTTTCACAATAGGATTGGAGGTCGTAGCACAGTCCTATATGTGAAAATGTAAATAAGAGCTTCAGTGCGTTTTATATGGAACATACAATTGTTTACAGTGACAACGACACGGTAGGTGCACAGTCGGCGCGCAGTCCTATATATGAAAACCAGCCTTTATTGGGCGATGTTGTGTATTTGGGATGGGAGCACAGATGGAGTTAAAGCACTGCTGTACTATTTCCTCGCCGACGAATAGGAGATCCGGGTTATATCCGCGACGCCACCTACCGCTGTTGAAAGATGGGGGAAGTTTGCTGTCGTGGATAAGTGCCAGGTGGTTTGACTCGATCCGCGCCAGAACGGCTTCACCGTTTTTGTTGTCTTGTGCATATCCCCATACGTGACTATGGTTATTGAAGTCGCCGATGATGAAAGGCGTTTTCTGTTTACCGAGTTTTACTGGTGGTTCAAAGTGGAAATCTACATTTGGGGGCTTATACAATGAGGTCACCGTGTATTTGCCAAATTCCACCGTGATGATCTCGATATCTCTCTCCTCGGTGTGATCTGCCATCCCCACTTGGAGGTCTGGTTTGGTGAACACGGCACTCTTGTATTGCGAGT
Organism: Pissodes strobi; assembly: GCA_016904865.1. Lineage (NCBI taxonomy): Eukaryota > Metazoa > Arthropoda > Insecta > Coleoptera > Curculionidae > Pissodes > Pissodes strobi. The sequence continues at coordinate 298,306 of MU182268.1, read as the reverse complement.
GCGGTCTTTCTGCTACTAGTTTCATCCCTGGAACCTTGGGGCGTCGGTGTTGGATGTCCCTATGCGTTTCTTGCACGAAGAGTACGTCGCATTTGGTTTTTTGACATAGCTCGCTCAGCATTTGTTCTTTGCAAGACGAAAAACCTTCTATGTTCACCGTCAAAGTCGGTTCTGATAAGAACCTTTCCGTTTTTTCTCGAGACATTCTGTCGCTCTACTGTGATGCTTCTGGTGTGAGAGAATCTGCCGGCTGAGAGCCGTTGCCCAGGGGACGCCCGAACGTGTTGCTAATGACACATCCTTCGAGGAGGCTTCTCTCGTGTCCCCCTAATATTTGATGACCCTCAAGTAATGGCGTCATGGCATTAATAGACCTAAAGAAATAACGCTCTCTAGACTGTGGGCAAAATTAAATTGGAACCCTTTTTAATGCTTAATAACTTTTTTTTTATTTTCATACGGTTTTTTACCATTTTTGGATATGTTATGACCTTAGGTATCGGGATTAAAAAGAACTTTGCAAAGACGATCTACTTCAGTGGCGTACAGAAAAGAGTGTATTTTTTAAAACCAATGTGTTTCAGGTCCTTGCAAAAATCGACCAACTCAAATAAAGATGTCAAAATGGGCAAAAAAGATTTGAAAGGGTTCGGAATATTGACCATTAAAAAACCAGGTCAATACAAATCAAATTAAAATTGATACTTTAATTTTGATAAAACCATGTCTTGTGGGCCAAGTTAAATTGGAATCTTTTTTAATGCTTAGTGACCTTTTATTTTCAAAGGATTTTTATCATTTTTGGATACGTTATGGCCTAAGGTATTGGGATTAAAAAGAACTTTGCAAAGACGGTCTACTTCAGTGGCGCACATAAAAGGGAGTATTTTTCAAAACCAATGTATTTCAGGTCGTTGCAAAAAATCGGCCAAATGCAATAAAGATGTAGAAATGGGCAAGAAAGATTTGAAAGGGTTCGGAATATTGACCATTGAAAAACTAGGTCAATAAAAACGAAAATAAAAATTGATACTTTAATTTTGGAAAAACTATGTCTTGTGGGCCAAGTTAAATTGGATCTTTTTTAATGCTTAATGACCTTTTATTTTCCAAGGATTTTTTTATCATTTTTAGATATGTCATGCCAAGATATTAGATTCAAAAAGAAATTTGTAAAGCGGGTCTGCTTCAGTGGCGTACATTAAAATTTAAAAAAAAAAATTTATTTTAAAAATTTTAAGTAGATTCAAAATTTCTGTACGCCAATGAAGTAGACCCGCTTTGCAAAGTTCTCTTTAATTCTAATGTCTTAGGCCATATCAATATTCAAAAAATATAAAAAATCGTTTGCAAATAAAAAGTCACAAAGCATTAAAAAAAGATCCAATTTAATTTGACCCACGAGATATGGCTTTACCAAAATTAAAGAATAAATTTTAATTTCGTTTGTAGTGACCTGGTTTATTAATGGTCAATATTCCGAACCGTTTCAAATATTTTTTGCCCATTTTTACATCTTTATTTCTTTTGGCCGATTTTTACAACGACCTGAAATAGGTACATTGGTTTGGAAAAATACACCCTTTTCTGTACGCCACTGAAGTAGAGCCTCTTTGCAAAGTTCTTTTTAATCCCAATACCTTAAATGATAAAAAAGCCTTTGAAAATAAAAAAGTTATCAAGCAAATTAAATTGGATCCTTTTGTAATGCTTAGTGACTTTTTATTTGCAAAGGATTTTTGATAATTTTTGGATATGTTATGGCCTAAGACATTAGAATCAAAGAAAACTTTGCACAGCGGGTCTACTTAGTTGGCGTACAGAAATTTTGAATCTACTTCAAATTTTTAAAATAAAAAAAAAAATAATTTTAAATTTTAATGTACGCCCCTGAAGTAGACCCGCTTTACAAATTTCTTTTTAATCCAATATCTTAGGTCATGACATATCCAAAAATGATAAAAAAAATCCTTTGAAAATAAAAGGTCATTAACATTAAGCATTTAAAAAGATCCAATTTAATTTGGCCCACAAGACATGGTTTTTCCAAAATTAAAGTATCAATTTTTATTTTTGTTTGTATTGACCTAGTTTTTTAATGGTCAATATTCCGAACCCTTTCAAATCTTTTTTGCCCATTTCTACATCTTTATTTCATTTGGTCGATTTTTGCAACGACCTGAAATACATTGGTTTTGAAAAATACTTTTCTGTGCGCCACTGAAGTAGACCGTCTTTGCAAAGTTATTTTTAATCCCAATACCTTAGGCCATAACATATCCAAAAATGATCAAAAAATCCTTTGAAAATAAAGGGTCATTAAGCATTAAAAAAGGATCCAATTTAATTTGACCCACAAGAGATGGTTTTATCAAAATTAAAGTATCAATTTTAATTTTGTATGTATTGACCTGGTTTTTTAATGGTCAATATTACGAACCCTTCCAAATCTTTTTTGCCCATTTTTACATCTTTATTTCATTTGGCCGATTTTTGCAAAGACCTAAAATACATTGGTTTTGATAAATTCTCCCTTTTCTGTACGCCACTGAAGTAGATCGTCTTTGCAAAGTTCTTTTTAATCCCAATACCTTAGGCCATAATATATCCAAAAATGATATAAAATCCTTTGAAAATAAAAAAGTTATTAAGCATTAAAAAGGGTTCCAATTTAATTTTGCCCACAGTGTATATGTTTTAGTTTATTTTTGTGTTACTGTTGTGTTATATTGCTTACATTTTCCGTTGATTAAATATTACTGTTTATATACGTTTTTTCCATGAGTTGTGACAAAAGCGCAACTATTTTGAAATAATACTCTCTTTAGATACTCTTTAACAATGTATACAATTAAACGTACTAAACTACTCTTATACTTTAAAGCTAATATGTCTTTACAATTCAACACTCAATGATTAACTAACTCCAACACGCGTTTTGCGCGCTATTTATATTCAGTCGAATATATATATAGGGACTATTTCGGGAGCGAGACTTCTCTATTATTCGCGACCTTGCCGCACTATACCCTAGGAAAATAACAGAGCTCCAGGAATGTTCTCGGCGATGATTCATGCAGAAATAACGTAGACATTTGTATAGGGTAGCCCAAAAGCATACAAATGGTCACGAGCCGTGACAGCACTATTAGCTAAACATGTATAACTGTTTCAACAAATGTCCTGCAAATTCAATTTTCAAACCTGCTTCCTACTTGTACGAGGCAATCGAAAGAGCAATAAAGCAAGAATCGGCCCATTACAATCTGATAATGGGAGATTTTAACGGCAGACTCGGAAGGAAAAAGGATGAACAAGAAGTGGCGCTCGGAGATTTTGGAATCGGGGAAAGGAACGGAAGAGGCGAAATGATGACTAACTTTCTGTTGCACACAAACTCTATGCAGTGAACACCTTCATTAAGAAGAAACAGAATAGGAAATGGACCTGGATTAGTCCAGACGGTAAAACTAAAAGTGAATATGATTATAAAATAACAGACAAAAGACAAACAATTCAAGATGTAACTGTACTCAATAAGTTATCAGTGGGAAGCGATCATAGACCAGTAAGCGCTAGAGTAACGATAAACATACAAAAAGAAAGAGCAAAAATGGTAAACAGTTGCAAGAGTACAGTCTGGAATCCTCCAAACCAGCCAGAAGCATACATAAAAGATATAGCCGACACCCTACGAAATAACAATTCCAAATACCTAAACATTAACGATCATAATAAATTAATAACAGAATCAGTTAAAAACGCGCAACTCAAAATTGCGCGCAAGAAAAATTACAACAAAAGCGAAATAATTAGTAAAGATACAAAAGTCTTAATGGAAATGCGACGAAATCTCAACGAGGAAGAAAAAGGAAACAAAGAAGAATATAGAAACCTTAATAAAAGAATCTCAGCAGAAATTAGAAGGGACCTAAGAAGATATAATACTAATGTAACTACCCAAACAATAGAAGAGAACAAAGGTTTAAAAATAATGAGAAGAAAACTCACACAAAGTAAAAAAGAAATATACAAGCTGAGAAACAAAGACAGAGAAACAACAACAGATATAGACAGGACATTCTGAAAATAACTAAAGAGTTTTATACAGACCTCTACACCAGCCAAAGACCACAAGGCAGTTTGCCGACAAGCGTAAATACGCTCATAAATCAAGGATCTGAAGAACTTTAACCCATTACAATATCAGAAGTAAGGGAAGCTTTGAAGGAGATGAAGAACCATCGGGCACCTGGTGACGATGGACTAGTCATTGAGGCAATAAAAGCAGGAGGAGAGACCCTACTAAAATCAGTAAGCAAACTATTTAATAAATGCTTACAAGAGGGCACAATTTCAAATGATTGGAACAATGCAGTCATAGTCCTGCTACACAAAAAAAGGTGACACTACTAAACTAGAAAATTATAGACCAATTAGCCTTTTGACACATATGTACAAACTATTCATGAAAATCTTAACGAAGAGGCTAACACCTAAACTTGATTTCTATCAGCCCAAAGAACAGGCAGGCTTTAGAGTAGGATATGGCACAAATGACCATCTGCAAACCATAAAGATATTGATTGAAAAATGTATCGAGTATAACATACCACTGGTTCTTACATATGTCGATTACGAAAAGGCATTTTTCTTCAAACGTCAGTAAATCCGTCATTACTCGACTGTGTAGGCGGCCGTGAAGTTTCATTTTTCCTCCGCCGGAGCTTTACTTTTCACTTTTCCGCCGGCGGAGGTAAAAGTGTTACCATAGCAACATAGATACAAACAAACAACAAAGCAAGCGTCAACAACTCAAGAACTATTAAACTAAAATTTGTATTTATCACTCAATTTGTGCACTGCATTTCTAAAAATCACTAATTTAGGAACAAATTGGTTATTAACTTAATCGAACTTACTCAATAACTGCTTATCAATACGGAATTAAAACGCAATCGGAGACGCAATTTCAAAAAAATAATTATTGTTGATAGTGTCCACTGACAGCTTTATGTTACATTACTATAGCAACGACTTGTGCCTATTCACCGATACCGGTCTAAGCCGCCTTGCAAACCAACTTATCTTTAATAATTATTATTATTATTACTATTAAAAAGAGATATTTTTGCATTAATTTGTCGACATTTGAAGAAAAAACAGCATATTTTATGTGGAGGAAAAATAATATACTATTGCCTCTGTAGAACTTGAAACAGTACAGGAAGCGTTACATCAAAGCCGAAGATTACAGGTACACGTCACTAATTAGGAACATTTATCAGAACGCTACATCGAATATACGATTACACGGAGATACAGAAAAATGCAGTTTAGGCCGTGGAGTAAGACAAGGAGATAATATTTCATCAAAATTGTTCACGGCAGCTCTAGAGTCAATATTTAAAAACACTCAATGGCAAGAAATGAGCATCAACATAGATGGGGAAAGATTAAACCATATATGAGATTTGCCCATGACATCGTATTAATAGCAGACAACATACAAGATACAACCTCTATGATACATTCACTTAAAACTATGCCTGAAAAAGCAGGATTAAGGATAAACTTTAAGAAAACTAAGCTTATGACAAATCTCGTAATGAGCGAAAACATAACTATTGACAATAATACCACACAACAAACAGACACTTACAAATATCTGGGACACGGAATCAAAATAAGCAGAGACAATAAGACACATGAAATACAAAGACGCATAGGTCTGACATGGGCAGCATTTGGCAAACTAAGCCATTTTCTACGAAGTTCAATTCCTATGTGTCTCAAACGCTAAAGTGGAACTGGACAGGACACTTAGCAAGAACACAAGATGGACGGTGGACAAGACGAGTCATGGAATGGAGGCCCAGAAACTATAAAAGAAACCGAGGACGACCACCGACCAGATGGACCGATGACGTGAAAAGAATAGCAGGAAAGTGGCTACAAGCGGCCCAGAATAGACAAAATTGGAAAAAACTGAGGGAGGCCTATGTCCAGTAGGGGACGCGATTGGCTGGATGATGATGATGATGAACCCTACTTGACTTAAACAATTTACAAAGGTAGTGTTTAAAAGAAGTTCCTTTTCACACTAATTTGACCGTCGAAATGAAATCATTTTGAAAGAAAAAAAAATTAGATGCACTTTGAAACAAAATATTGTATATACCACGGACGAAAAGTAGTTTTAAATTTATGGTACCTATTTGTAAATTTACTCGTACCTTAACCTTAAAGCTTCACTTTTCGTCCACATAAATATCTATTATGGTACTAGTGTGTTAATGTTGCATATACGTCACGCTGGGAAATGAAGAGACCTAATGTTTCCTTCATAAAACTCCTGGAAACGCGAAAATGATTAACAGATGCAAGAGAGAAAAGTATATTCTGGCCCTGAATGGCAACAATGTTCAGCGTTTGCCGTTTGTAATCTTTTGTCCCCAGACCCGCCAGTGACGTATCGGTGGGTAAGGAACAGGTGAAAAGAACATTTTAATAAAAAATAATTTCGTGATTTTGGTCATTTGTTAAAACTCAAAACATTTTTAGATTCATAGACGATTATTTTTTAGGGGTGCTTCACACACTTTTAGATTTACATATTTTTAAAAATCATAAATTATTGAAAGATGGAAGAAAGCTTTTATATGTCTTTGTTTAATATAATATTTATTTTGATTGCGAAGGTATACAATATTTTTTATTGAGGTAGGCTTGAATGCAGACAATTTTAAGTTAAAAGAAAAACTGCAATTTCGGACTTTCATTGTCTAAATTTATTTGACGACAGGACGTTTTAGACCGGATTAAATCACCGACCGATATCAATATTTGATAACGGTCGGTGATTTACTACGAACCGAAGTCTCGTGCTTACAAATTGAGAATTGATACAATAAGAGTCCGAAACTGCTTTTTAAAGATTTGCAAATATATATATTTTACCGACTATGAATAATCAAATCAATGAATGTAATAATCAGGCACATAAAGATAATTTACTCACATTGGTGCCGCTAATTTTTTGTGTATATCGAAACAATTTGAATTGTAATTGGAATTGTAAATTTAACTAAAATAAATGAATATTTTTTAATATTATAATGTAAATGCATAACACAATATTAACATTTGCCATAAAATCTCCTTAATGACTAAATTGTTTACAAAAATAAAAATGATGCAATTTATACCTGATCGGCAAAAACCGACTCAAAAACTCAAGTATTCCTAATTTCTCCGTAGAAAATATACATTATGTACCAGGAGATTATAAATTTTGCTTATTAAGTGTTACTCTTAATTATTTTTCTATTAATATGACAATAATAAAAATAAATATTAATATTATGGCCGGGTTAGTATAATTTTGTGATTTTGGCTTGTTTGTTAAAACAGCTTTAGTTCATAGCTGATTATTTTTTAGGGGTTAATAGATTATAAGAAGGTACTTCACACACCATCTACAAGCAAATAGACCACACATACTAGCCCTTACAGGAACACAAGTATGTTCAACAACAACAGTAAACTACCCCTATCCTGGTTACGACTTGCATACCCGATGGATAAGTTCGAAATATGCCTTTCATGTCACCGTGAGGAAACACTCGAACCGAACAACCTTGACGTCATTTGGCTCAAGTTCACCGTCAAGGGATTAACCAAGTTTATATGTTGTCTCTATCGCCCTCCGAGCGATAGAGCCTACCAAAGCTCTTTTACAACACTAGCTACCACTTTTGACTCAACACAGGTCGATCACCACAATTCAGAAATAATCGTTCTGGGAGACTTCAATGCCCACAACACCAACTGGCTCAAACATCACAACAAGACCGACAACGAAGGTAAGAGAATCTGAAGCATTTGCCATCAGCTGCGGGCTTACTCAACTTGTAGACGAACCAACTCGAATTTCAGATAGGGGCGAATTCGCCGCCCTCCAGGATCTTTTCCTAACCACCAATCCTGACCAGTACACAATTACAGTTGGTCCGCCATTAGGTACCTCCGACCACAAACTTATTACAACGGTTTGTGAATTGCCACTTCTACGGAAGGAAGGATCCACCATTGCCTCGCAAAATTTGGCATTAAAATTCTGCAAACTGAGACGATCTAAGGGAGTTCTAGCTAGATTTTCCTTGGCTCGACGTTTGCTTTGGCACTGACGACCCGTCAGTCTGCTGCGAAAAGATCACGCAAGTAATCTCCTCAGGAATGGAAGCACACATCCCAAATTCCATCAAGTTACCGTCAAAAGGAAAGCCCTGGTTCGACAGAAGATGCGAAAGAGCTGTAGGTAGGAAACAGCAAGCTACAAGTACTGGCAGCAAAATCAGACCGCTGAAAATCGCAATTATTTTGTCGAAGCGAGAAACGAATGCAAGCGTGTGATCGACGACACTAAGGACAACCACAACCAAAGGATTAGGAATAAAATTTTGCAATGCCCCAGTGGCTCCAGGAATTTCTGGTCGGTAGCAAAGGCAGTAAGTAATAACTTTACAAAAACGGCTCTCTACACCGCGACTACAGCCAAGGAAAAAGCAAACAGGCTCGCTAAAATGTTCTCATCGCACTCTACCATAAACGTCCCCCAAGACAAGGCTCTCCCGACCATATCGAACATCAACACTATCATGGCCGAAGTCAAGTTTCATAATCATGATATTCGTAAAATCCTTAAAGAACTAGATACGCAAAAGGCATCAGGACCGGACGGAATACCTGCCATTGTGTTAAAGAACTGCGCCAACGAACAAACACCCGTTTTTTTCAGGCTTTTTTCTATGTCTTACAGAAAAGGGATCTACCCATCTTCTTGGAAAGTCGCTCGAGTGCAACCTGTTCCAAAAAAGGCAAGAAAACCACGTCCTTAAACTATCGCCCAATTGCCTTGCTTTCAATAATCTCCAAAGTCATGGAACGTGTAGTCAATCAGCAACTACTCAAGTACCTCGAGAACAACAGAATAATCAGCGATAATCAATACGGCTTTCGGAAGTAATTGCACAAGTGCATCAAAATTACCGAAATTTTTGCATGACAGCGTGTTGTTTAAAAACTGCATGAGTTCATTTTCATATTTTGGAGAAAGAGCCCGACATCGAAAGAGGGCTCTTTTTCCAGAATATGAAAATGACCGAATGCAGTTTTTCTAAGACAACACGCTCGAATGCAAAATTATCTGGTTATTTTGATGCACAAGTGTAATTCGGGGGAATATTTCCCGAATAATGGCATGGTTTTAAAAAATACATGTTCATTATTTTTTTAATACAAATACGCACAAGCAACTGTAAACAAAATAAAGAAACGCAAAAATACGATTTTTTAAAACCGAAACGAGACATTTTTATTAATATATTTTCACTTTAGATTGATGTTATTTATAAATTGTCACTGTCCTCGTGAGTTAACAATGGATTTACGATAGATACGTACGATGCAATTATCGCCGTGCTCTTTCGGTTTCTACAGTGCAATTATCGCTGTAATTTTCCTATAATTATTGCACTCCTCTAATGGGATCTTTTTATACATGAGGGAAATATTCGCAAAAAGAGATCGACAGGAGATATATTGGCCTATGTCACTCATATATGGAGTAGGGCAATTGGGAACTACGGAGAGTCTCGAGAGATTGCTTTGGATATTTCGAAGGCATTCGACAGAATTTGGCATAACGGACTGCTCAACAAACTGCCGTCCTTCGGACTGCCAACCTCTATCTGCAGCTGGCTTGCCAGTTTTCTTAAGAACCGATCTCTGCACGTTGCAATTGATGGACACGTCTCAGACACATTCACCATCAACGCGGGCGTGCCTCAGGGCGCAATACTTTCATCAACTCTGTTCCTCATCTATATTAATGACCTGCTGGCCGAAACGAGCAATCCTGTTTACAGTTTTGCAGAAGAGAGTACCCTTGTCACCCAGTTTAGATCAGAAAAACCTTTACCAGCGACTGAGACTTATCACCACAGACAGGAGCAGATTACAGTAATGAATCAAGACCTGGAGAAAGTTCAAACTTGGGGAGACAGAAATTTGGACCAGTTCAATGCAGCAAAGACCCAAGCAGCCACGTTTACCCAGAGGGCCAATACGGCGGGCCTGACATCATTATGGTAGGATCGACCATTCCTGCATCCTCGTCAATCGGACTGCGTCTCAGTCAACAGCAATATGTCCTGGCATGACCACGTTGCTAACATCGCAAAATCAGCCTCCCAGAAGCTTGGTGCGCTATTTCGCAACAAAAAACTGTATACACCGCAACAGTTGCTCTTGCTCTACAAAGAGCAAATAAGACCGTGCTTAGAATATTGCTCACACATCTGGGGTGCCGCACCAAAGCACACACTAAAGCTGCTTGATTCCATTCAGAAGAGAGCTGTGCGTCTCGTCGGCGACCCGGAGTTGACCCGGAATTTGGATAGTCTGAAACACCGCGGACATGTGGCCGAGATGTCCCTGTTTTACAGATACTTTCACGGCTGATGTTCCCAGGATTTGGCTCGCCTTATCCCGCCCTTGGCAGCGCTTGTCAGACAGTCACGAGCGAAGGCAAGAGCGCACCAGTTCGTCGTACAACTGGAAACACCTAAAACCCTAAAACATCGCTTTACAAGGACTCCTTTGTCTGGCGCACTGCATCGCTGTAGAACTCACTCCCAGGACATCTGTTTCCCCCTAATTATAACCTACAACTATTCAAGAACCGTGTCAATCAACATCTTCGCACGAACACCGCTCGTCGAGCGCCATAGGATCTCCCTTTAGTGTGTGTGCCACTGCAATAAAAAAAAAAAAGAAAACACAAAAATCATAAATTATTGAAGGGTTTATCCACTTATTCCTAATGTGTTATAACTCATTCTTGATTGATAAGGAACTGTAGTATAGTGACGTCGCGTCGTCCAAAAATAGCATGATACTTCGGTTTTTGAGTAAAAGCAAATCCTTTCTAGAGTGGATAGAGTATGTCAACATTAGTGGATTTTTGAACAGACCCATCTCAAAAAGTCATGCTGTACCCCTCCTCCACCCCCCTCAGATTTGATAAGTGGATTGTTTTAGTTTTTATTGTGTTTCTCAAAAGCGGTAAGAGATAGGATATTCGTTTTGGGGCCATTCGATAGAGCACAAAGTGCTGCATAATGGCTATGACGATATTTTTCATTATGTTGTCAGGCTAATCTCAGAAGAAGAAAAAGAATGGTGGGGGGTAATCACAATAACACATGTCGTTCAATATCTTTAAAATCGCTTAAAAACAAAAAAAAATAGGAGATACAAAAATTTTAGCTTACAGTTTTCTCTATTGATTGGTATATTACTTTTTTTTCTTATCTTTTAAAATAAAGCCACCACAATGTGGTGGCTTTAGTAAGTGGAATGACTAAAAATTTATATTTTTGGTTACATTCTTTTACTTGAGGCTCCCATACTTCGATTTTTGAGTAAAATCACATTCTGAGGGTGTCAACATTAGTAGATTTTTGAACAGCCCCATCTCAAAAAGTCGTGCTGACCCCCCTCCACCCCCCTGATAAGATTAAGTCCATTATGGATCCAATCCCAAAAAATAACAACGTTCCATTTAAAAATAACAAAAAACCCCTTCTAAATAACGCGAACTTAAGTCAGATGTTAATTTATTTAGTAGGCTATATATAGCATCTCAAAATCAGGACGGTGGTTTACAAGATTTTTTTAACCATACCATAACCTCCTCTTGCCCAATTGGGAAATATGTACCACGGAACCAAATCTGATTGAATTCGTTGGCTTGATAAGAATATAACAAGTGTAGATGGACCTACCAGTGTTGATCCTGTTCTTGTAGACATACTTCAGCCCAAAGCTTGTTCAAATTTTAGCCAATATTTATCAAACGTTATAAGACCTTATTTGCTAAATATTTTAAGGTGGGTAAAAAGATTAGATATACTATGGGATACTTATCTACCAAACAGTTTAAAGAAAAAAACAAGAGAATGCAGCGGAAAGGGCAATCGAAAGCTAGTTAGGGACGCTACAGCCATTCCAAATAACTGGTACGATTTTTTAAGGGTGGCGGAAAACAAAAGCGAATTATTTGATCTAATTTCCACATACCTTAACACGATACCATTGCCTGAAAATAAAGTCATAGTGTGTACTATTAACGAAAAAGTACTGTATAACCCACCGTCAAACAGTTTAACCAAAATATCACTGTGCAATCATGAGGAGGCAGACACACGAATTTTCGTACACGCGTAGAATTGCATTAAAGACGGCTATAAAAAAATTGTCATAAAATCTGTCGATACTGATGTTTTAGCACTTGCAATTTTTTACCAGTATCAAAATAAAAATCAAGACGTATGGATTGAGTTTGGCACTGGTAAGAGCCTAAGGTAGATTTCTTGTATGGGAGCTGCTAACAAAATTAATGAGAAAAGTCTGGCTCTCCCTTTTTTTCACTCATTTACAGGTTGGGACACCACCTCTTGATTTTTTTGGAAAGGGAAAAAAGAAGTTCTGGGAAGCTTGGGAATCTTTTGCGGAGATTACGCACCTACGTTCATTGATTTAGTGCTGAATCCAAAAGAACTTACATCGGAACAAATCAATATTATTTCAGAATTTCTTATAATAACGTACGATAAACATTCTGAAACCAAAGATATTGATGTCTGCCGAATGCAACTTTTTGCTCAAAAAAACTGAACCGTTGAGAATTTACCCCCAACAATGAATGCTTTGGCACTGCATATTAAGTGATGTATTTTTCAAGCAGGATTTGTTTGGGGTAAGCTGTGCCAACCAGTGGTAGAACTTCCATGCCCATCTAAGTGGAGATGGACTCTCCAAAACAATAAATGGGCGCCACTATGGACCACTACGAAAAATGAAAAAAATTCGTCCTTTACTAAAATGTCAATGTAAAACTTGTGGCCCAAAATGCAAATGCTTTTTAAAAAACTTAAAATGCACTATGCTATGCTTGTGTGTAGAATGTTGCAACTAATTTAAGATATAAAATATGTAAGAGGATACACTAGTTTTTTATACTTTTAGTTTTAACGGTTTCTGTAAGTACCTTTGAATATAAAAATTGTTAAAATATTTACTTATTTACTTTCATTACCTACTAAGATGCTCCTGATTATTATTATTTTTTAATTTGTACGCGCACGCATACGGTACAATAAATAAATCATATTTTAGAGGAATATTACCAAAAATATTAATTTTTAGGCAGTCCTCTTACTACGCTAATTTTTTGTATGCCTCTTGTCGGTTTATTTTAAAAGATAAGAAGAAAAATGTTATATATCAATCGATAGAGAAAACTCTGATCTATAATTTTTGTGTCTTTTTTTTGTGTTGAAGCGGTTTTATATATATATATTGATCAACATGTGTCTTTGTGATTAGCCCCCACCCTTTTTTTCTTTCTCTGTGGCTTTGCCTTAAAAACATAAAAAAATAGGGTCATAGTCATTATGCAGAATTTTGTGCTCTATCGAAAGGCACCAAAACGACTAGTCTATCTCTTACCGCTTTTGAGAAAAACAGGGTCAGCATGACTTTTTGAGATGGGTCTGTTTAAAAATTTACTAGTGTTGACACACTCAATCCACTTTAGAAAGGATTTGCTTTTACTCAACAACCGAAGTATGGAACCCTCAAGTCACTATACTACTACTAAAGTGTTTTTTTTTTTATATAAAAAAGCCGATCACTTGACGAGAATTTACGCCAAAAATCGTGCAAGAAACCCCTTTATAAATGATGATGCCTTTTATACAGGTGAGCCAGTTGAATTTAAAATTTTCTAGTTTTCACCCTAACAAGATACATAAGGCATTTAAAGTTTCATTTGGATTGCCCTGCACTTTTTGTCAGTCTCTGTGATATATTAAGTTGAATAATCATCTACCTAACTGCCAAATTTACAATAAATATGTATTATGATATTCCATATACTTATATTCAGTTTTGACGCAGGTATTTTGATCGGCGGCTTAGCTCAAAAGGTAGAACGCTTGCTTAGCATGCGAGAGGTACCGGGATCGAGCCCGGAGCCTACAAGACACTTCTTTTTAGTCTTATCTAGTTTTTTAATACTAATCTCGCCTTGTTGAAGCTCTTCACTTCTGTCGTTTGGTCTTAAGCACACACCGTTTTTCATGTTAAAACCTATTTTAATCTTTCAACTTTTTAAAAATGTATGATAAAAAAGTTGTAGATGATTCATAGTAATAGTCATAAAATAATCCAAATACTTAATGATACTATGTGGAAAAAATGTGCGTCAATTTTTATCTATATACCTTCAAAAAATATATCTGCCTACTAATAAGGTCGTGTTTTTACTTAATTTGGGATCCGCTCGTGCGTCTTTGTGACGAGAAATGATGCATTTATATTAGGGTCAATAAAATAATGTGTACTTAACGCGAGGATAATTTATGAATAATAGTTTTACCACGAGAACGTGTTTTTGAAAAATAAATACAAATAATTTACGATCGTTTTCGGTCTTAATATTCATTTCAACCGATCTGTTTGCTGTTCATAAATGTAAATAATAAAAAAAAAGGTTAAGCGCTAACATAATATATAGTCAATCCTGCAGTTTGATTTCATTCAAATTAAAATTACCGTTTCTAACCATTGAAAATTGACTTCGACCATCGGCACATATTTCCGTATTTAACAACAAAAAGCTCTGAAATATTTGTATCAAGATTGTCAAAATAATCTTAAAGTGGCCCAGCGTCCTAAATTGGACAAATTGTTATCTGCGAATAGTGCGAATGCAAAAAATATCTTAGAATGCATCATGAATAAAACCACTTAAAAGAAAAATTTTCTAAGGTAGGTTGGAAAATTTTAAACTGAGTAAGTGTTAAATTTACATTTTCGCTTGAGGAAATTAATAATATTTATAATATTTACGCAATACTGATAATAAAATATTGGTAATTATGGGTCACACCCATAACTTGAAGACGGCGGTTTTTCTGCCTTTTATTTTGCATATTACCCAGGCTTCCTTTATTTAATAGCATTTCAATGAATTTTAGTCCGGTATCATACATAATTCTATGAAACTGTAACAGATTGATGTAACAAATGGGAAAATCTGAAAGTAATGAATCAGCTAACAACAGTATTGCGACAGTAGCTTTTAAAACGTTTATTTGTTTATTATATATAACCTTGACAGATGAGCTAGAAATTTGGTGAACTGGGTTCTATTCATCCCATAGCACACTCGAATAAATGAATGAATTTTAAAAACGCGCGCTGGAGATCCCTTGCACGTATTGGCCACCAGGCAGGATACAGTGTGCGCCCACTCACATATTAATTCAGCCCGGTAGCCCGGTCTCCCCAGCAAAGGCACACAGCTTCCTCGGCTGGATCTGTCTTCTGTCCTCATCATGTAGCTTCCGAAGTGCATCTTTCTTACTCTACGATCAGCAGCAGGTGCAAATGCCTGTTCAAGCGTCAGTGCTCTGTGAAGAGCCCTATCACAAGCCTCATGTGTTCAGAACCAAAAATACTGTTGCCCTACAAGGTGGTCTGCTGGGTCTCCCAAGAATAGCCCAAAATGCCTCATTACTGAACACATCAAACTCAAGGACCGACAAATGAGCTCTGCTGTTCGAACAAATGTAGATATCCTTCCCTCTAAAGCCGGATTTGAGGTTCGCATATATTTTGGCATTTATTTTAGCATTAAACACGGTTGTATAAGTCCATTGAAATAATACCTCAATGTATAAGTCCCAGAGACAAAAACAAGTTTCGTTCCTATGATTTCTCCATGTATACCCGCTCCAGTACCGCCATCCACCCTGGAGCCATCCGTGTACGAGACAATTCCTTTAACCGGACGTGGGTTGAGATCCACCCACAACCACTACACTTCCTCGTAAATTAATAAGATCACCAGTATAGGCTTGAGTGTAAAACCCAGCCTGCTAATGCAGTATGCTGTCTATTACTAGATATCAAAGGAGGCGCGATAAAACCTCGCCTCTGGCTACCCTCGCCACTGCAGACTGGGAATCAAAACTACCCTTACTGCTCCCCAAGTAACCGGTATGTAGCCACCTAAATATTCCCAATTGAGAGAGGATTGAGGATTCCTGACCCTTTTGCAAAAGCACCGCGGAGACTTAAAGTAGGAAAGGTTACAATTGCCCATTTACTCTTTTGTAAGGGATGGCCTTTGGTGACAGTAGCCAGGTCTTAGTCTTTACACACCGTGAATCAAGATGGTCTGCTCAGTGTGCCCCATGATTAAACCCGGGAAGTGAGAGCCAAACAGAAGGCGTAGGATCTCTTCAGCAGCGAAGCTCCCACACGGGAGCCTCCAGTCTCGTTCCCGTTAGGACATTACTTAGCCGCTGGGACGTCCTCCACGTATCCCTCTGCGAGTCACGTAGTACTTTTTGTATTCCCTTTGGGAAGAGGTGTGTTCGTTTGGTCCTACCGTCCTTTGGACTGCCAGCCTCTCTTTGCAGCTGGCTTGCCAGTTTCCTTAAGAGCCGATCTCTGCACGTTGCAGTCGATGGACACATCTCGGACACATTCACCAACAACGCGGGCGTGCCTCAGGGCGCAATACTTTCACCAACTCTGTTCCTCATCTATATTAATGACCTGCTGACCGAAACAAATAATCCTGTTTACAGTTTTGCAGATGACAGTACCCTTGTCTCCCACTTTAGATCAGAAAAACCCTTACCAGCGACTGAGACTCATCACCGCAGACAGGAGCAGATTACAGCAATTAATCAAGACCTGGAGAAAGTTCAAACTTGGGGCGACCGAAATTTGGTACAGTTCAATGCAGCAAAGACCCAAGCAGCCACGTTTACCAAGAGGGCTAATACAGCGGGCCCTGACATCATTATGGCAGGGTCGACCATCCCTTCATCCTCGTCAATCGGACTGCTGGGTATCTCGGTCAACAGCAATATGTCCTGGCATGACCACGTTGCTAACATCGCAAAATCAGCCTCCCAGAAGCTTGGTGCGCTATTTCGCAACAAAAAACTCTATACACCGCAGCAGTTGCTCTTGCTCTACAAAGCGCAAATAAGACCGTGCTTAGAATATTGCTCACATATCTGGGGTGCCGCACCAAAGCACACCCTAAAGCTGCTGGATTCCAGTCAGAAGAGAGCTGTGCGTCTCGTCGGCGACCCGGAGTTGACCCGGAATCTAGATAGTCTGGAACATCGCAGACATGTAGCCGAGATATCTCTGTTTTACAGATACTTTCACGGCAGATGTTCCCAGGATTTGGTTCGCCTCATCCCGCCCCTGGCAGCTCCTGTCAGACAGTCACGACAGACGGCAAGAGCGCACCAGTTCGTCGTACAATTGGAAACACCTAGAACATCGCTTTACAAGAACTCCTTTGTCTGGCGCACTGCATCACTGTGGAACTCACTCCCAGGACATCTGTTTCCCACTAATTACAACTTACAAATATTCAAGAGCCGTGTCAATCAACATCTTCGCACACACACCGCTCGTCGAGCGCCATAGGGTCTCCCTTTAGTGTGTGTGCCACTGCCATAAAAAAAAAAAAAAAAAAAGTAGCCTCCGGACTTTATTGAGCAGTTACACCGCACTGGGCCTGTTGGCTTCAAAGGATTCTTTAATAGCAGTGTTTGGATCCTTTGTAATCGATTCGTATTTTGATTCGGAAGTTAGAAGTTACTTACATTTCCAGAGTTGGCGTTGTCGGATATTTTTTTTTATCGAAATTCAAATATTTGGAACACAGTAGAGGGTGTCTTAGCTGTTAATAGGTTAGAAATATTTTTTTAATTATTTTCTGATTTCAAAATTTTTACAGGATAAGCTGCTGTAGATGTTCATATCACTAAACCTGTTTACGTTCTGGAAACATATTCCATAATAATAATAAGAAAATCGATAAAACATCTACGCCACTTCTGGTAATCAACAAGTCGGAAACACTTTTAGCCCATTATTATTATTCTCATGTCAAATATGCCGCTTCAATTCAATGTTTTTGTCTGTTTCATAGATTATGGATTATTGAATAGGCGTCAAAAAGTTTTTCCAGAAAGTTTCCTAAAAGTTGGTAGATTTCATTAATATTTCATTAAATAGGGCAATTTTGGCGATCCAAGCCACGCCTGAAAAACATTACGTCAGAAACTTGGGACAGAGTTACTCTGGAATCTGGAAATGGTGAGAGGGTGGCCTGGAAAGGCCGCGGCACTTAGGCCCCATTGGACCCCCTGTGCATCCTCCCTAGGTCAACCAATCCATCTAGGCCATGTGCTGGGGTTCTATGCTGGGTTGCACACAGAGTTACTCAATCTTTGATGAACAAACTTAAGCAGATTTGGCACGAATTTTAATCGCGGATAACAGCGGATCAACTGTTTTGCTGTCATTGCAAAATATATTTGGTAGATTCGCTTCGACAATAAAAATTGATCGCAATCAGTTTTCTTTCTTGAAAATATGAGAATAATAATTATTGTTTCAAATTTTTAACAAGTTTTCCCTAATTCACTGCTGGGTTGCACACAGAGTTAATTATCTTCTGTATACCAACATTTTAAACATATGCTTACGAACAACAAATATATAAAAACAACATGGTTCCAGTATGCGTATAAGGAAAATCGAATTTGGACATCGGGACAAATTGGAATAAATGTCATAAGCTTCGGGTGTGACAAGTATTGCGAAAATCCCGGATAATTCGTTACGTCTGGCAATCACGTCAAACTTTATTTTTCTAAATATTCCTTGGGCCGCCAGAGGAGATAAAAAGACCATCGAGACGGAAAAATTATTCGTTTCAAGTATGTTACCACTGTTAACTCATATTTTGGAAACATGAAACAGTCCGAATAAAGAAAAACGTCATTTTATGAAATCAATTAGGTATATAACGGGCGTTTCAACATAATAATATTGTCGATCGGAAAATGTGACCTAAGCATAAAAAAATGCGACCATTATTTGATTAATAATCCCGAGGATCGTCTTCTTGGACAAATTATTCACGGGTTTTGCCGTCGCAAGAAATTAGCACACCGGTGATAAGCCGATAATTTAATTACAATTATTATTGTTCCCATTCAGTTACTAACTGTGGCATTGTCGCGAAATAATGATATTTAGCTCGGGTTTTGTTTTTGTTATTAGCGACTAAGATTTGATTAGTCAATATGCCAATGTGTCAATCATTTCGCCGTCGGAATCTGATTCACTGTGGCTTCTATCAGTGTTGCCTCTTTACCTGCCTTTAAAATGTGCGTTTTTCCAAAACTTGTTAGGATTGGTTGAAATCCTTATTATAAGAGACCTCTATGGCTATGTAGGACACTGTGTTTATTACAGTATCGGTTTATAAACAAAAACAGGCTACTAAAATGCAAATTCACTACATGGTTTTAGTAACCCTATAGTAGGCCGACTGATGGTCTCGTAATCCCAATAATAAGCCAAGGCTTCTAGTAATTATTGAGCCGTAAAACAAAGTTAATTCGCCGTAAATATTGATATACTTATGTTTCATTAATAAGCCGTTGTTTAACGGACAAATTTGAGTAGACGCGATACCGCGTTATGTACATTTACACCGATTTCTATAGCAAACAATCATTCCTCATTGTTCGTTATCAGACAGCAGTAAATTATCACGATGTAAACATACCCAGTTTACCTTATTAAAAGCCATACCCTGAATAAGGTAGCGGTAGGCCATGATATATTTTCATAGCTTGGCCACAGCCGCTATGCTTTGCATATCAGAATGTGACCCAGTTTACATTGCGGCCCTTTTTACACTTAATATTCTAGAATACATTACAAATAAGTGAAATAAAGATTCACGATTTTTTTTATAAATTACCCTATATTTCCAAAACGAAAAGAGACGATATTTTTAATAAACATCAAAAATTGCACATTTTTTCTTATTTAAACTTGAACCGTTTCAGAGATGGTAATATTGCACAACTTAAAAAAGACACCCTGTGTACTGTACTATACGTATTAGGCGAACACGTAAGTATAAAGTTGATGGCATCTCGAGAATAAGACCGCGTATATACAGTTGAAGAATACCATTGTAAAGCGAATAAAACTGTGAAACTTTAAAATTTAAACTCTATCTCTAAACTCAATAAATTTTAAAATATTGATACATATATTTTTGATGTTTTTTTAAAGAGACTAAGAAAAATTTAGCAACAATGGATACATTTTTAATAAGTTTCAATAATGGCAACTTTTTTCTAACCAATATCCTATCTATCATACACGTATAGTTTGTGATCTACCAATAGTAACCAAAAATAAATTAAAATAAAATTGACTAAAATTTCGTTTTTATTCGATAAATAATAATTGTTTTTAAAATAGTAATTTTCATAATAACGTCAACTACAGTTGTCCACGTTTTTTACAGTATTACAGTATATTATGTTTACATTTATGATAATATTTAGGCCTTCTTTTAACACACTATCTCTTCTTATACTATTTCTAGTTGTTTATTTTAATTTTAATGTCGATTTGTGTCTTGCAGTTTTAATCATAAATCCCAGTGTCATTTCTTTTAGGTTTTATTATGTTGCCAAAACATAGACCTTTCGGCAATAAATAACGAACAATCCAGTTTGTGCTAGGGATGGCCAGAATCGAATCGATTCAACGGTGAATCGATACTTTGAGCCGATGCATCGAAAGAATCGAATCGATACGGGAGTTCCGAATCGAATCGACGAATTGATTCTTCCGAATCGATTCGGCCATTCGATTCTTACTTTCAATCCTGTACCATAGGAAGTGGAAGCTACGGAGGGCTCTTTAGAGCTCTTTATAGTGGAAGCGACAGGCGCCTCGCCACGCTGTGCGCTTGCCTGCTGTGATTCACCGTTTTCCGCTTTGGTTTTGGGTGTTTTGTTTGCGTGTGCATATCATAGCGAGCAAGAACTGCGACCTTATGACTTGAATATTTTTCATCTGACTGCCTGCTTGCGTGGGTATTTATTTAACTAATAAAATACAAAATAAGATGCCACCGAAAATCAGTAGTATGTGGAAACATTTTATATGTGATCAAATCAGTTCGGGGTAGATAAAGTCCGTGGCATGGTTCTAGAGCTACGACGACTGGGGAGGCAGAGGAGAAAATTCGCTATTGCGGCGTTGTCATTATTAACAATATTAATATATAAAAATTGCAATAAAATCGCCTTTCACATTGAAATAATATGGAGAATAATATTCTTTAAATCCAATAATATTCTAACAATAACATAAAAATATAATGATAACATAATCAGCATTTTTTTAGCATCAAATATTACCATTTTATCCATTTAATAAATCATATATCATTAAAAATCCATTTTATTTCCGAAATCCGTCAACACTCAGATCACTCAAAGGTCAGTAATGTGGAACGTTTCGAACCGAGCCATACTTCCCGTATGTATTAAAATAGCGAAAATGACTGGCGATTGGAATCCCACCAAAAACGCGACGGCGACGGTCGCGTTGCTCGGCAACGGCGATCGTCGCGTTGCTTGGCAACGTTTCTTTATTTGTATGCAAAACGTTTCTTTGTTCGTTGAAGGTTTTATTCAGCGGCGTAGCAAAAAGGTGCTAAATATGAATAAATATACGCAGGGAAAAACTCTTCATAGCCAAACAAGAGAAGTTATAGCCAATATATATAGGGTTTGCGATGAAGAGGGAACAAATAATTTTTGTAGAATACCTCTAAAAAGAAAATTGGAGAGAGCAGCGCTTTACGCTGGGGTAAGTACGGAACCGTAGAAGAAACACCGTAAAATAGTTATTTGTGTGTTTAGAGCGCAAAATAACGGATTGCCGCTTGAGAAGTAATCTTTTGAAAACGACAATCTTACTTTGCGTTCGAAAAACACACAGAACTTTTTCTACAGCCGCATTTTTGAAAATTAAATGCACATTTTTCTCTATGCTTATTCTGAAATTTGCAAATATGTCAGTTTTGTCATATTAATCGGGCATACCTATTTAGAACAGGAGTGCCAGCAACAAACTGTAAACGCACGACTGTCATTTATTTATCTTCGGTTTCCATGACCATTCATAGCACACTCGACGGAAAAAGTGAGAATTTTCTTTTCCATGTTCGCTCTAGAGCGAAAATAAGAATCCACGGCATTCGTCGATTTTGCGATTTCATTTGAATTTAGTAATTAGTTATTTTGCACGCGGCTGTAGAAAAAATATTTTTGTCTGGAAATTCCATGTTATATATTAAAATTATTGTAATAACGTTTTGAAGAAATTACTTGAAATAACCCTGACTTATTATACATATACTGTGTGACAAAAAAAACCGTCTCTAAATCAAAACATACCTAACTTTGAAAAATTATTGAAGTGAAAACTTCTTTACGCGCGTTTTGCGTTTTTTCCTGGGCATTGAATTAAGTTGAGCCGTCATGTGTCACGCTCGGAGCCATTTTTTAATAGATTAGGTGGTAAAAAAGCATTTTCCTACACACCTTACCACAGTAAAAAAGCTTTATTGGCCATCCAAGCAGTGCCATATACTCAATTTTATGAAATATCACGTTACGCAAAATGATCAACACGTCTCCGTTCTCAAACTAATATATTAATTTTTTTATGGTATCCCTTTACGCTGTTATAGGTAAGTGTGAATTCGGTGAAAAGAATTAGAAATGAAGATGAGGAAAGAAGAAGGGAGAATCCAGAAAAATTACTTTCGACTCCTGGGAATAGTAGGCCTAGACCTTCAATTGGCGACAAAATAGATGAGGCTGATTTTTCCATTATTAGGCGCACCATTCAAAAATTTTATTTAGAAATTAAAGTTGTACCAACTCTAAGAAAATTATACAAAAGTTGCAAGAGGACATGGATTTTCTCTATAGCAAATACACGTTAAGGCGTCTTTTGAAAGCTAATGGTTTTCATTTCCGTAAGTGTGGCAATAAAAGAAAATTTTAATGGAAAGACCAAACATCCTTCATTGGCGCTACAGATACTTACGAGAAATTAAAAAATATCGAGAAGAAGGTCGAAACATTGTGTATTTGGACGAAACTTGGGTTGATAATGACCTAACATTTAAAAAGTGTTGGCAAAGCAACGATGTATTTGGGGTAATCAGTAATATTAGTTCAACTGGTAAGTTTTTTAAATTTTTACTTACCTCATAGAAAAGTTTGATCATAAGTCTGTAAATTAATTTTTTTCTATTGCGGTCATTTCGTCAACTCAAAACACAATGTTAAAGTAACAATTTACCTTAAATTGTGAACTTTCGGATTGTTTTACCTACTCTTAGGTCAATTTTAACCACTAAAATATCATTCATTGTTCTAATAATTCCTTTTGTATAATGAATAGCTATATTTGATTGGTATATTATAGTAACTGCTTTAGATATTTAAGCTAGCATCATTATATTAAACTGGCCTATTAAATCTTATTATTAATCTTTATTATTTTGTATATTTCTTAGGTCGCCTTATTATAGTTGGTGCCGCTTCTGAGCATGGTTTTGTGCCAAATTCGACTTTAATTTTTAAAGCTGGTCAAAGTACCGAAGATTATCACGGCCAGATGAATCGGGAGAATTTCATGAAATGGTTACAAGAAAAGCTACTTCCGAACATTCCCAAAAACTCCGTTATCGTTTTTGATAACGCCCCTTATCACTCGATTCAGGAAGATAAAATTGCAACCAAATCTTCCCTAAAAAAAGATATGATAACCTGGTTATCAAAAAAGGTAAATATTAATTATTTAAAGTAAAATAAATGTATACTCTCTACTATACCTACATTTTTATTCTGATCTTGATAAAATCATATCCTAAATTTGTAGGCATACATCACGACCCAAATTCCAGAAAATGGGAACTATTTGAATTAATTCAAATTCATAAGCCTCCTAATGATCAGAAAAATTATGTTGTTGACCGTGTTATCAGAGATCATGGTCACACTCCCCTGAGGACTCCTCCGTATATGTGTGAGTTCAACCCAATTGAAATGGTTTGGGCACAATTAAAACATTTCATTAGGAGCCGCAACACTACGGGGGAGTTTTCAATAAAAGTTTTAAAGGAGTTAGAACAAGCCATTGCATCGGTAACACCAGAAGAATGGCAAAAATATTGCAAACATGTAATAAATATAGAAAATTCCTTCTGGGAAACAGATAGAATAATGGAGGAGGTTGAACCATTAATAATTACAGTTAACAATGAAGACTCGGATAGTGATAGCAACTATTCCGATTCGGATGATAACAGTGAGAAGGAAAATGAAAACTGATTTTTTTAAGTTTAGAAAAAACAATTCAGATTTTTATATTTAATTTTATCTTTTAATGTTTCTGTTTTGTTTCTTTTATTCTAGTTGGCTTTTCTTTATTTCCTGTAGTTTAGAAATATAAACATGTTTTGTTTTTTGTAATTCAATTCAATACTTATTCATTACTGTTTTAATCCAGGCTACGTGGTATTGAATCGAAATCGGTATATTTATTACCATCCAGAACATCCCTCACAGTTTCCTTATAATTTAAAGGTACCTTATATTTTAGTTAATAATTTTAAAAAAATTAATTCCTTAGAATTTAATTTTTTCAATCTCAAAACATGTTTAAATATATGGTCAACACATATGCTATAAAAAAGAGATATTAATAATACAATAAAAAATGTAAGGATAAAATTTCTTGCCGACGCCACTGGTGAAATTAAAGTCCAATGGGTACAATTAAAACATGTACCATTAGATATTTATTTAGGTCACCAAATTGTATAAATAAAATTTATTGCGTTAAGAGGCTTTTTTAAAATTATAATTTTTTCACCAACATTAACCCACACTAGTGGGCAAATTTCGAAATTTATAAAATTCAAGCTTTTTTATGAAAAATTTACACGCAAAATCAAACGCAATTTACAAGCATAGAAAATAATTTTTAATCGTATATATAAAAATAACCACTACGCCCGCCTATGATATCAAGCGTTAACGAAGTTGTTATGCGCAATTCTCCCCTCTGCCTCTCCAGACGTCATAGCTCTAGAACCATGAAACGGACTGTACTAGTATTGTTTAAAAAAAAATCAGAAAATACGACTAACCTGCAAAATCATTTAAAAGAAAGCACTCAGATAAACTAAAGAAAGAAATAGAAAGAGAGACAAAGTGAGTATCAGTATTTCTTTAATTTATCGTAGTTCTAATATCTTTTTCCATAAAATAACTCAATTAGTATCAAAATCATTCGATTCTAACGCGAATCGAATGAATCGATTCAAACTAACCGATTATTTTACCGAATCGATTCTTTGGAGATTAATCGTATCGCTTCGATTCAATCGATTCTTTTTAATTTTTGGCCATCCCTAGTTTGTGCGTCTCCGAATATTTTGTGCGCGTATATGTTTGGCATCTTCTACTGCGCTTCAATCTATTGATTTAGGCCAGCGTCCTTGCGTCCTATCGTAGTAGAAAATGCCAATACGCCTCCGGGCATCGCACCCGATACCTCTCGCACGCTAGGCGAGCACTCTACCTGTAAGCATATACATTATTCTTAAAGATCCTAACGAGTCCTACCACTTGACGAGTCCGGGGATGCGCGCGCATCACAATTTTTACGTTTACAGTTGTATTTTTTTTACTTCATGCATTGCACTTCGCTCGCTTCAGAGCGCAACCAAACGAAACTAACCCAAACTAACCCAACGCAAGCCCAAAATCAAGAAAAAAAACGCGTTATAAACATAACCTAAAAAAAAAGCATATCTTGCCATCGGAATCAAACCCGGGTCGACGTATCAGAAACGCAGCATCTAACCATTAAGCCACGAGGCCCACTGAATGGAATTCTCTGGGCCATAAAGACATCTATTTGTCAGAAATGTGTTTATGATTCTCGTGCAAGTCCAGGACTCGTCAGTCGGTAGGACTCGTTAGGGTCCTTAAGAATAAAATCTATGCTACCTGTAAACCACCATCTTACTAGAAGGCTTTGAGTGAGTTTAAGTATACGGACCGGTATAATACATATTTAATAGTTAATTATTAAGTATGTTTTTAATTTGGCAGTTAGATAGATCATTATTCGAATTAATATATTACAGACTGACAAGATGTACAGGGTGGCCCAAATTAGACTTTAAATGCCCTATTACTCTCTGTCGCTAGTCTAAAGTCGACTTGAGCCGACTTGACCCGAACATTTTATGGTAAGAATAAACGGATTTTTATCTGATTTTGAGATTTACGTGAGATTTGAGTTTAGTAGTGTCAGACCTAAACCCCCTGTTGTTCCCCAGGTAAATATTCTTTCCCCAGAATAAATCCCTAGAAAAAATACCCTAAAGGAAAAAATCCTTTAATTTTTGGGAAAATCGGGCAACCTGGTAATCACAATATATTCAAACCCTTCATGTTACAATAAAGAGCAAACCCTTATTTATACTTACCGTTGCCCGTACCACATGACAGGGCTTCCGAGCTGCGCGCGCATCACATTGTTGATAAACATGAATTTAGATTTGTATTTTTACATTTTGACTTGACGCATGGCCCTCCGCTCGCTTTGGTGCAACCAATCACAACTAACAAAAAATAACCCAAATATTAAAACAGAAACAAACATAACTTTGAAAAAAATAAAAAAACATCGGGAATCGAACCCGGGCCGCCGTATCAGAAATACAGCATCCAATCACTGAGCTACGAGACCACTTGAAAGCAATTCGCTGTACCATAAAGATATGGTGTTTGTCAACAATGTAATGTGCGGGCAACTCTGAAGCCCTGTGATGTGGTCTAGGAAACGTCTTCTCTTATTTCTGCCCAAACCATTGTTTATATACATTAAAGATAATGCCCAAACTTATTGCTAGGAATGGGCAAAATAGTCGATCTCTCAATGAATCAATTCTTGAAATAGCCAGCGATTTTATATCGAGATTTTCGATATATCGTCATATTTTTCTCCGATAGTTAACTCTGGCTTATACCGCACAGATAGAGCGGGATGGATATTTAGTATAATTTTCAAGAACTTCTAACTAGTAAACCACATTACGCAACGCTGCAAAAAAAATAGGAATAGTAGGGTACTGGCACCATTTATTCGGCGTTATTATCCATTAATTGGCTGTCAAGCAACAAATTGATATATCGAGTTTGAAATATTGATATATAAATTAAGCAATATATCGATATTTGATTTTTAATAAAAAATTTAGTAATTTTAATACAACCCGTCATCTGATTTATTCTGAACGAAAACCGAAGACGTAAGTATTCGGTAGACCTCCCTTTATATGAAATATACAAAGGCCACATGTGTTAAATTTTAAATTCTAGAATATTACAACACTTGGACGTTACTGTATGGTGTATGGTTTGAAAACATATTCGTTTTCAGAAAGTAAATACAAATACACTATTTTCAGACTATGACGTCATACTTTATGGTAAGAGCCATCATTCCTTTGATAAGAAAATCGCTTTTATGAACCTGCTGTATAATTTACCACACACACATATTTATTTCAATTAAATTAAAAACTTTGATATTAGGAATATATTATAAATCGAGTAAAATATAATGAAAACTATAAAATATACAGTTTCGAAAATAACATTTGTTTTTATTATTTTAAAGTAAAAAAAAACTTGTTTCGATCAATTGAGTTATCATACATTTATTGAAAATTATAGCGATATACCTATTGGATATAATTAAAAATCGATATTAGTTATTAATTCATCGATTCTATCGCGCAGCCCTAAGTTCGTAAATGTTTCAGTCAATATTCAACCGTTACAATCACAACCCTAGAGCAGAATCAAACACAGCCATCTTCGATTCAGCATATCCCGAACGATCATCAGAATGCTTCCGACATTTTGGCCACAATTGCGCCCTCATCAGAGACTTTTATCGTGGTCGAGAACAATACCCAATTAAATGACGTCACCATTATGCCAAGTGGTGAGTTTTGTGAAAATATGTCTTTATTGGACGTCCGAATATTAAAAATTTATTTAATGTATGTATATTAAGAATATATTTCAGGCTTTTCGACAACTTTAGCTCCGACTACTACTTCGGTACCATCGACGACCATGTCGATACACACCACGCCCAGTAGACCGGTCGATATCAGCTGCTTGCCTTTGAATTTAATGGGCGAAATGGATCATCTGACCCAGGAAGAATTCACGTCGAAGTTGACAGACTCATGCCGATACGACAGGCTTATTAAGCCGGTGACGCCGGAACTGCTCGAGGTCGATATGCAAATCGATTTGACGCACATCGAGTCTTCGGATGCACAGGTGAGTCGTCGATATCGAATATCAATGGCTCTAAATTAGTCGATAAATATTTGCAATTATGTAGGGTACCTCAAAAGCAAATGATGTCATTCTAAATGGAACATTCGGTATAATATTACAGTAATATTACAGTTGTTAAGGCTATTTATGCTATATACTATATTATACAGGTAGTACACTTTATTGATGAGCCACCCTGTTTCTTAGATGAGGCTTTGTCTAAGCGGCACCTTCGGAACTACCCGACGGTGCCGGTGTAAGCTCTGCTTCCAATTCCTTTACAACATGGCGATAACTAATGCCAGTCACAAAGTATTCTTTTATATTTAAGAAACGGTCCAAGATAGTAGATATCGGGAAATATTCAGGAAACTTATTTGGAAAAAATTAAATTAAGAATGTTGCTGCTACGTTCACACGCTACCGACAACAACACATCGCCGAAAATAATAACGATACGGTATATGTGCAAAATTTCGGAACAGCGTGATTCACCTTGTATAAATATATACGGTAATTACATGGATTAATTGATAGCCACGTGACATAATTTATATCTAGGTATTCGGGAAACTAAATGGATTCTAATAATCTTCTAATTCGTTTTTCTAACTATTCCTTATCTTTCGAAAGCTACAAATTAAATAATAAACTCGAAAACGAGGAAATCTCGGTCGCTCATTTCGATAATCATAAATAATAACTAATTATTGCTTTATTAATAAATCCCTTCGGTTAGATTAGATGTCGGTCTGGAATTCCAGATTTATTATTTATAAACAATTTTGAAACGATCGGCTTTTTGAAAAAAAAATCTCGAAACCAAACTTATCTATAATCTTTAGAGACTCTTACAAATCCCGGTAGATGAATACCGAAGGTTTAAACAAAATGCCAGACACCAGTTAAATATGAGACTTTTTTTTATTACTAATTAAATATATTGGACGTCGGTTTTGCATGAGATAATCAATATCAGAGGGATTAAATACTTCAGATCTTCACCAGCGATGCACTTTTAAGGTCATCGATATCGGAGCGATGATATAAAAAGAAGGTAATCATGTGGGAGCGATGAAATGCGTAAGGTCATCGATATCGAGCAATGAAATAATATCATGATGCAATAAAATGATAAATACCGGAGCGGTGAAACAGGGTCATCAACAGAGGATTCATGAATCAGAATTGTAAAACAAAATCATCAATAGCAAGCGATAAAATAATATTATCGATATCCAGGCAATGAAATAGGTTATTGTTATAGGAGCGATGATATAATATCATCATATCGGAACGACAAATTAAATCATGACGACGCCGACGGCGACGTGCGATTACACTACTTATTGGAAAAATAATTGTTAAAAACTATACGATTTATTTATAAGATTAACGTCGCAACCAATTAAAAAAAATCAATAAATAAATAGAAAATTTCAAATTTCAGAAATTGAGTACGAAAATTTTCTAATATTTTCTAGGTTTACTCTCAAACGAAGAAAATTTAAGTTGGAAGACGTATAACGGCGTAGATCAATATTTTGGAAATGGGCAACTATTTCATAAACTACCATATTTCAAATGGGGCGCTCTGTATCCTAATAACGCGCCGCATTTTAAGATTCTTTACAGGCGTAGCCGACTATATCAAAATCGGCCTCTCCTATTGGTCGATCCGCATGACCCTCCGCTCGCTTCGCTCGCTACGGGGGCTCAAGAAAAGGAAACTAACCAGGTGCTAACATAATCTAACCCAAGACATACCCAAAATCAAGAAAAAAGGCTGTTTAGAAACTTAATCTTTAAAAAAAAAGAAAAAAAAGCAACGGGTTCGAACCCGTGTTCTCCAGGTGAGACCCAACGATATAAACCTCTACACCACGAGAGACCTTACGAGAAATTGATTGCATCACGAATACATATTGTAATACGAGATGGATCGACCAATAGGAGAGGCCGATTTTGATATAGTCGGCTACGCCTGTAAAGGATCTTTAAAAGCTAACGCGCCCACTGAAATCTGTATTTCAGTGAACGCGCCTTAATAGCCAGAGATGATATATGCAACCAGTAATATATAGGCTAGACAGGACCGGACGCCACAATAAGCTTATTACAAACTAATATTGGCTGTCAAAAAGCTTACAATGTAAGGGTTCCCAAGACAATATCTTGAAAACAGATGAATTTAGGTACAAAGTAAACTCACGCTTAAAATAATAATTAGTAAGTAACCAGTAATACATAGACAGAGACAGGTTCCGAGTCACAAGAAGCCATATTAAAAACTCATATTATGAAATGCACCGTTTAATTATCCAGGCTATCAAAAAATCTGAAACGTACACTTTCCACCGTCAATATCTTGAAATCAGTTGCATTTAAATACAAAGTAAACTCACTAAAATGTAAACGGTATTCCCATTTAACAACCCTATTGAAATATGTATTGAAAAGATTTTATACTTAGTGGTACTGTTTATGAAACAATTGGTAACTTTTCCACATTTCTGGAACAGACTGTACAGGATGAATAATCTTATATTATATGGCATTTTAAATTATTTTCCCTGGCACAGGAAAGACAAAAATCTTAATTTTTAACTCACTTACGCCTTAGATCCACTTGCAAAATAGGAAGCAAGACTTCAAAGCGAGACACGTAAATAATGGCATACCTATATACTATTTTTTGTTTGTTTATTCGAAATTAGGTACAGTATTATTTAATTTCTAAATATTTATTAGGTACCCCTCTATGTAAGAAATGTAAATGTTATTATGTATGTTTTATATTTGTTTATAGCAAATGAAGTCGTATATTTTGGTGCAACTCGGTTATAAGGACAGCAGACTGAAGTATGACACGTTTTCACCTAAAAGAGGCAGTATACAGGGTGAGGAGCCTTTAAGGAATAAAATATGGGTTCCGCATTTGATGGTGAAGAACGAAAGGTAATAACTATTTAATGTACCCTCACTGGATTATGGTTTTTTGACATTTTCGTACCATCTAAACCGAAAGTCAATTATACAATCTGTTTTTGGTACAAATTTAATACATATTGGTCTAGAAGTTATCTTGCAATCGCGTACCAAACCAAAATTATAAGAGAAAAGCTAATGAATTTGCCTAGTTGTAGCAGTTTATAATATATTAATAATAAGTTAAACGATTTTCGACAAAGCAAACAATATTCATATACGCATCACCACTGAATACTGATGCTGCTCATGTCACATTATCAGCTTCAAGAAAACTCTTATGACGTTTTTTTCTTGTGATCTGGTAAAAATGCTCTCTTAAGCACACCCCCCCCCCCAGGTGGGGGGTAGTGTTGGACTCGCTGCAGTAGCATATACCAACTAAAACTTCCAGCTATTGCCGACCTCTGCTTGGACCCCTCTAGGAATCATCTGCTGCACGTCAGGTTAAGGACTTCCGGGATTGAATCCTTTTAAGTCCTGATCATCCTATGTAGTTTCCTCGCGTGTGATTACTTGATCACGAATCTCGTGTATAGTGTGTCGTCTCTTATGTTGTGTTCTTATACAATTAGACTCCTGAGTCTATTGGATTTGGCCCATCTTCTGGTCCTTGGGTCGTCTGGGTGATAGTGGATCACTTCTCTCAGGTCTTCATCAGCATGGTTTTCTGCCTTTAGGAATACCCGCCTGGTCTTTCGACTATAAAGTCTTCTAAAGGCTGCCACTGTAGGTCTGCTTACAGGTCGGCATTTCGAACCAAGGTGCGCCAGCTGCTCTCCTGATTAGTACGTTCTCTGTACTCGTTAGCAATTTAATGCTTGGTCTCGCTGCGTATCCCCAGGCTGTTGAGCCTTACGTCAGTTAAGATCTCGCTATTGATTTTATCATGACAAGTTTGGTCTTCAATGTTATTTGGCTATTCTTCCCGATTAAGGGATTTAGCATGGCCATTGCCCGTTTGGTCTTGTCTCTTGTAGCAGCTGACATCCGCTGGCTTTATGGCATCATACACACGATGCCATAAAATTCTAACTTGATTTTCAGCTTCTACGGCATCATATTGACCCAACTGACGTAATTTTTAAATTTTGGTGTGTATGATGCCATAAGGTGGTATCTTCGTATGTTCTCAGACGCATGTATTTGTTATGGCATCATCCTCACTGTATAGATAGTGCTGCCCCCTACAATTAAAACCATAACATACTAAATGAAACACTTTGTATTCCATGCAACATTTTGCATGGAATACAAAGTGTTTCATTTAGTATGATTCATACATGCACACAGCCACTACTCTTCACTTAAAACCATAACGGCTACCAAATAAGAAAGTTGGATACACTCCTCGCGAATCTGATGCCACTAGGTTCGAGGTATCAGCGGCCAAGGAATCCAAGGATACGCAACTAATCAGAATCACCCAATTTTATGCCGATTTAATGATGCCACTTGGCGGTCTGATGCACAGATGCCACAACAAATGCGGCGCCCTGTATGTGTGTTGTTGTGTGTGTACAATGATATCTGTGCATCTTCGATTGTTGGTATATCGTGAGGTTGGTGTATATTGAGTACAGGGACGGTCCAAGGGCTGAGCCCTGCGGTACTCCTGCCTAAAGTGTTCTTGCCCTGGATGTCTTATCCTTGATCTTCATGTGGAATCTTCTGTTTGACAGGCAGCTTTTGATGATGTTGATGCTTCGATCAGAGTAGCCCCCTACTATCATCTTATAGTATAGCCCTGATGCCATACTCTGTCGAATGCTCTTTCTACGTCTAGAAAGATTGCACCTGTTGCTTTACCGCTGTTGAATCCTTTGGTGATGTATTCCACTGCTTTGAGCAGCAGTAACTTTGATGAGTGTCAGTAGAGAGCTATAGACGGACTCAATTCTCCCCCTCCACTTTTTTGCCCCCCCCCCCCCGTGCCACTGGGATAGACCCCGCCCACTTGGCCTCGGGTGTATTCAACCTTGAATGACATTGAGCTAATTTGACCTTGAATGCCCTTGACATTTGATCTTGAATGCCCTTGACTTTCTTATTGAAGGTCGCGCATATGGTCTTGGGATTGCTCCAAGCGTGTACGACTTTGAACGTCCTTGGGACTGCTTTGTGTTGTATTCAACCGTGAATGACTTGGCTAATTTGACCTTTAATGTCCTTGAGTGTGTTGTTGAAGTTCGCGCGTATGACCTTGGGATTACACCAAGTGAACGCTCTTAGGACTGTTTGCAGAGGGTTATTGTTCACGATGTTTGAAAGTCAGTTAAGGAAATGCAACTTGACTTTGTATCCCTTGAGATAATTTATAACGACATCAACCTCGAGTGTCCTTGCTGATATTTGAAGATCACACAATTGACCTCGAATGACTTTGAGCTTGCCTTGGAACTTTTAGTGTGACGTCACATCACCTTCAGAAATATATTGTGGCGGTGGTGGGGGTGGTGGATATAAAAGGTTTAATAATACAGAGAACAGTTGTTGTCTTGTTGTCTAGTAAGCAAGGTATATTTTGATTTAAGCATCTTATTACATACCATAATGTTTTACCAGTGTGAAAAGTGCGGCAAAGCATTTACGCGTACTTACAACATGCGTCGCCATCAAATGGAGTCATGTCCAATGAAAAACGTAGGAAAGGGACCAGCTGCCAAACGTGCAACAGTAGATTCGGGCACCTCGACATTGAGTATGCACACTTGCACATCATGTAATGTAAACATTCCAACAAATCAGATTGTTCGACACGAAAGAACACTCCAACACAGAAATAATTCAATTATTCCATTTTCCCCCAATGTCCAGCTAATTCAGAGTGCATTCAAATGCAGAATAGCTAGTTACCGAGTATACCCAAACAATGACCATATTAACTACACATTGTTTTTCAATGATGTTAAACACAATGTGATGGATTTGTTGGGTAACATGCTAACAAGTCACGGTGTCATTAAAGTCAATATGGAAGTATTTGGTTTATATCTACTGCCATCATCTGAAGTGTACAGTGAAAAATCATTCAATACGCCAAACCAAATAATAGATGTGTCTTCAGATTTGGAGTCTATGTTCGAATGGTTTATTGGGAAAATGATGTTGCAGACAACAGAATTCCAGGAAAAAGATTCAGGTAGGTTGACGAATGGAAACATGTAATTTTTGCCATCGTGAAACATATACATATACATGCAACCATTATTTTTAATTACATCACATAATAATGTATTCGTTTAATTTCAGGTTGGGCATTACAGAAAATCACTTATTTGGAAGTTAATGTGAATAAATTCAGTCCTGTTGGGGGTTCGTCATATATTAAGCTACCATATTTCATAGAGAAAAAGATGGCCGTTATCAATGTGAAGAACCAAGATCAGTGTTGTTTTATGTGGGCTGTAACATCTGCACTGTGTCCTGTTAGAGCATTCCCCGATCAAATCTCATCATACCCACATTTTTCCACATTATTCAACACAGCAGGTATGAATTTTCCTGTAAAGTTATGTGATATTAAACATTTTGAAGAATCGAATAATATATCTATTAATGTCTACCGTCTCGAAAGCAAATTTGAAAAGAATAAACTGATTTGGGAAGTTGTTGGTCCATTACGGTATGCCCCCAAGAAATTGAATATACATATTAATTTACTGATGGTAACCAAAGATTGCGATAATAATGATGGTGATCATAGATGTGAATCAGCATGTGTACAGACACATTATTGTTGGATCAAAAATTTGTCTTGACTAGTTTCCAATCAGATAAATTCTCATGAACACAAAATTTATTTTTGTGATGGGTGTTTATTGTATTTTCACACAGCAAGATCTTTGGCTATGCATCAGTCACGATTGTAATCATGTATATACAACAATACCAACAGTGAACCATAAACTTGACAAATTTGGTAAACACGTTCCGGAAAATATTTTAAAATTTGAACATTTTGAAAAACAATTGAGGGTGCCATTTGTTGTTTATGCAGATTTTGAATCAATTCTGAAACCG
>MU182268.1:217219-259850 GCA_016904865.1 Pissodes strobi | reverse complement strand
ATCATGAATAAAACCACTTAAAAGAAAAATTTTCTAAGGTAGGTTGGGAAAATTTAAACTGAGTAAGTGTTAAATTTACATTTGCGCTTGAGGAAATTAATAATATTTATAATATTTACGCAACACTGATAATAAAATATTGGTAATTATGGGTCACACCCATAACTTGAAGACGGCGGTTTTTCTGACTTTTATTTTGCATATTACGCAGGCTTCCTTTATTTAATAGCATTTCAATGAATTTTAGTCCGCTATCATACATAACTTCTACGAAACTGTAACAGATTCACGTAACAAAGGGGAATTTTTGAAAAAAATTCTGTAAGTAATGAATAAGCTCACAACACTATTGCCACAGTGACTTTTAAAACGTTTATTATATATGAACTTGACAGATGAGCTAAGAACCAGCAGCAACTAAAGTCACTTTGTCCTTACCGTCTACAGCAGCAAGTTCTGTGAAAACTCACCGAGAATATTTAAAACTGTCTTAATGATATTAAATACCTGCCTAATTTAACCCTGTCCTATGTTTGAAATACATGAATTTCGGGTAGAGTATCCGCCACCGATATTATACAAGTTACTTCATATTAATGGCGAATCGTACTAAGCTACAGGAATTTATGCATGAATATTTTTGTTTGTTTTGAAGGAAAGGCTGGCACGATTTATTAAATCAGCTTGCATTAAGCACTTTTCTGGTCGGGTCATAAATTTTTGTCCACCCTGTATATTGTGAACTGGGTTCCATTCATTTCATAGCACACTTGAATAAATGAATGAACTTTAAAAGCGCGCGCGGGAGATCCCTTGCACGTATTGGCCACCAGGCAGCATCCATTGTGCGTCCACTCACATACTAATTCAGCCCGGTAGCCCGGCCTCCACAGCAAAGGCACACAGCTTCCTCGGCTGGATCAGGATCTGTCTTCTGTCCTCAGCACGTAGCTTCCGAAGTGCATGTCTCTTACTCAACGATCAGCATCAGCAGGTGCAAATGCCTGTTCAAGCGTCAGTGCTTTGTGAAGAGCCCTATCACAAGCCTCATGTGTTCAGAACCAAAAAGCCTCTCACCCTACAAGGTGCTGCGCTGGGTCTCCCAAGAATAGCCCAAAATGCCTCATTACTGAACACATCAAACTCAAGGACTGACAAATGAGCTCTGTCGAACAAATGTAGATATCCGTCCTCCCTCTAAAGCCGGATTTGAGGTTCGCATATATTTCGGCCTTGAACACGGTTGTATAGGTCTCAGAGACAAAAACAAGTTTCGTTCCTATGGTTTCTTCATATATATCAAGTACCACCATCCACCCCGGAGCTGTCCGTGAAGGAGACAATCCCTTTAACCGGACGTGGGTTCAGATCCACCTACAACCACTATACACTTCCTCGTAAAATAATCAGATCACCAGCATAGGCTTGAGTGTAAAACCCAGCCTGCTAACGCAGTATGATGTCTATTACTAGATACCTAAGGAAGCGCGATAAAACCTCGCATCTGGCTACCCTCGCCACTGCAGACTCGTTAACCAATTTCCCCCTTGACTGTGCGCCTTAATAGCATGGCCTTTATCCACTCAATAATAGAGGGATCTTAACTATGGTACGCGTACTCATAGTTTGGCAAACCGATTCGAAAAACTTATAGTCAACAAACGCGCCTTCGATATCTAGAAAAACCCTCAGCTAGTTATTTTTAGGTAATAGAGAGCCATATCCGTAAATTTTTTCGCTTACTAAGTATGTTGTTGGATATAGATTGGTGTCCCTACCTCATGTGACGGTTTACTATACTCTCCAATTTTTTCAAAGGAAAACTAGCGAGCACTAATTGGGCGGTATGATTTCGTCTGAGTGTAAATCCGCTTTCTCTGATTTGGGAATAAAAACTACCCTTACTGCTCCCCAAGCAATCGGTATGTAACCTCCTAAATATTCCTATTAGAAAAAAGATTGAGGATTCCTGACCCTTTTGCAAGAGCACCGCGGAGACTTAAAGTAGGAAAGGTTACAATTGCCCATTTCACTCTTTTATAAGGGATGACCTTTGGTGACAGTAGCCAAGTGTTAGTCTTTACACACCGTCAAGCAAGATGGTCTGCTCACTGTGTGCCATGATTAAACCCGGGAAGTGAGTCAAGCAGAAGGCGTAGCGTCTCTTCAGCAGCGAAAGCAGTGAAGCTTCCACACAGGAGCCTCCAGTCTCGTACCCGTTAGAACATTACGTAGCCGCTGGGACGTCCTCCACGTATCCCTCTGCGAGTCACGCAGAACTTTTTGTATTCCTTTTGGGAAGAGTTGTGTTCGTTTGGGCCTATTTAGTAGCCTCCGAACTTTATTGAGCAGTTACACCGCACTGGGCCCGTTGGCTTCAAAGGATTCTTTGATAGCAGTGTTTGCATCCTTTGTAATCGATCCGTATTTTGATTCGGAAGTTAGAAGTTACTTACATTTCCAGAGTTGGCATTGTCGGATATTTTTTTATCGAAATTCAAATATTTGGAACACAGTAGAGGGTAATATTCGGGCGTCTTAGCTGTTAATAGGTTAGAAATATTTTTTAAATTGTTTTCTGATTTTTCTAAATTTTTACAGGACAAGCTGCTGTAGATGTTCATATCACTAAACCTGTTTACGTTCTGGAAACACATTCCATAATAATAAGAAAATCGATAAAATATCTACGCGACTTTTGGTAATCAACAAGTCGGAAACACTTTCAGCCCATTATTATTCTCATGTTAAATATGCCGCTTCAATTCAATGTTTTTGTCTGTTTCATAGATTATGGATTAGTAATGAACAGGTGTGAAAAAGCTTTTTCAGAATGTTCCCTAAAAGTTGGCAGATGTCATTAAAATTTCATTAAATAGGGCAATTTTGGTGATCCAAGTCACGCCTTAAGAACATTACGTCAGACACTTGAGACAGAGTTACTCTGGAATCTGGAAATGGTGGCATTGAAAGGCCGCGGCACTTAGGCCCCATTAGACCCCCTGTGCGTCCTCCTTAGGTCAACCAATCCATCTAGGCCATCGTCCAGCCTAGTGTTGTAAAAAAGGCAGCGATGTTGCCCGAAGAGGCTGTTCTAAGAAAAGCCATGGTTGGCCATCGTTCTCCCAAAATGGATTCCCTTAGTTCCGAAACAGTAGAGCATCTGCTAGCGATTGCGACGCTGTTTCGGAACTAAGGGAATCCATTTTGGGAGAACGATGGCCAACCATGTCAACTTCGGGCAACATCGCTTCTCCTGTTCACAGCTCTGCATAGAGATGTCTCGCATAATCTCATTGTGTGAAGATGTTTCATTAGCTGGCAGTGCCCTACCATCAGTCGTGGGGTCTTCCTTGACATATCCAGGTATGCTTTTACTGCAGACTCATTAGGGTAGCTTGATAGCTCCCTGGCCAGTCGACAGTTAGTTGTTTTGTCCATCTTGCCCTAAAGTCTTCATGGGTGATTTTTTATCATATGTATCGTCGTCGCGATAGGCACGTTTGAAGGGCCGGCTCCCATAATGTTTGAACCGGCTGTTTTCTAGCCAATTTCTCCGGTGATTTGTTACCTTGGCACTGTGCATGTCCTTTAACTCAGCACACAGAAATTCTGTTTTTGCGGGCGGAATCCTCCAGTGAATTATGGCATTCTAGTACTGACCTGGCTGTAAGTTTATAACTTTTCAAGGCCAGTAGTCTTGTTCTCAGCATTCCTGCGAACAATCTCTTTTGCGGCTATGGATATTGCACCAAGTTTAGACTGAGTAAATTGCACAGCCTGCTCCTTCCTGGGTTTTGAGCCATCCGCGAAAATGTTAACCGCACCTTCGGTTATAGGCTTAAATGGTTTTAGTTGTACATCATATAGTCTGTCGAAGACAAACTTGGTGGTATGCTATCTGCACTGGCCTGTAGTAGTGGCGGTCTTCCGACTGCCCCTTCCCACAGGTGGCGTCTAGTCTCTCCGCATTCTATGCTGGGCTGCACACAGAGTTGCTCAATCTTTGATGAACAAACTTAAGCACGTTTGGCACGAATTTTATTCGCGGATAACAGCGGATCAACTGTTTTGCTGTGATTGCAAAATATTGTTGGTATTTAACAACAAATATATAAAAACAACATGATTCCAGTATGCGTATAAAGAAAATCGAATTTGGACATTGGGACAAATTGGAATAAATGTCATAAGCTTCGGGTGTGACAAGCATTGCGAAAATCCCGGATAATTCGTTACGTCTGGCAATCACGTCAAACTTTATTTCTATCCTAAGGTTAGCATGATGACCAAGGATCCGAAGTTTCTAAATATCCCTTGGGCCGCCAGAGGAGATAAAAAGGCCATCGAAACGGAAAAATTGTTCGTTTCAAGTATGTTACCACTGTTAGCTCATATTTTGGGAACATAAAAGAGTCCGAATAAAGAAAAACGGCATTTTATGAAATCAATTAGGTATTTAACGGGCGTTTCAACATAATAATATTGTCGATCGGAAAATGTGACCTAAGCATAAAAAAATGCGACCATTATTTGTTTAATAATCCCGAGGATCGTCTTCTTGGACAAATTATTCACGGGTTTTGCCGTCGCAAGAAATTAGCACACCGATGATAAGCCGATAATTTAATTACAATTATTATTGTTCCCATTCAGTTACTAACTGTGGCATTGTCGCGGAATAATGATATTTAGCTCGGGTTTTGTTTTTGTTATTAGCGACTAAGATTTGATTAGTCAATATGCCAATGTGTCAATCATTTCGCAGTCGGAAAGATATCTGATTCACTCTTGCTTCTATCGTGTTGCATTTTACCTGCCTTTAAAATCTGCGTTTTTCCAAAACTTGTTGGGATTGGTTGAAATTGTTATTATAAGAGAGACCTCTATGGCTATGTAGGACACTGTGTTTATTATAGTATCGGTTTATAAAACAAAAATATGCTACTAAAATGTAAATTCACTACATGGTTTTAGTAACCTATAGTAGGCCGACTGATGGTCTCGTAATCCCAATAATAAGCCAAGGCTTCTAGTAATTATTGAGCCGTAAAACAAAGTTAATTCGCCGTAAATATTGATACACTTATGTTTC
Source organism: Pissodes strobi (assembly GCA_016904865.1). Classification (NCBI taxonomy): domain Eukaryota; kingdom Metazoa; phylum Arthropoda; class Insecta; order Coleoptera; family Curculionidae; genus Pissodes; species Pissodes strobi. The sequence continues at coordinate 254,755 of MU182268.1, read as the reverse complement.
ATTAATAAGCCGTTGTTTAACGGGCAAATTTGAGTAGACGCGATACCGCGTTATGTACATTTACACCGATTTCTATAGCAAACAATCATTCCTCATTGGTTCGTTATCAGACAGGAGTAAATTATCACGATGTAAACATACCCAGTTTACCATATTAAAAGCCATTCCCTGAATAAGGTAGCGGTAGGCATAGAAATAGGACTCCTAGAAGGCTGATAGAGTGAGAAGTCCCTCACGGAGAAAGGGAGAAAACAATAGGGGTTGGGTGATAATACGCTTGCGCGGGCATGTAAATAAGGACCTATATTTACTTGCTTACATGCAGTTTATATAACAACACCGTTGCCAAACTAGAAGAAATTTACCGTTTTATGTGTATTTTAATTAGATGTGATGATGAAAAACGTAGGAAGTAAATCCCGAAACAGATTTTTTTTTAAATCTGTTTCATATTATAAATTTACCCTAATATTTTCGAAGTATATGTTGCTAAGATTTTTGATTATGTTAATAATTTTTGTGTTACGTTAAAACCTAGTACTTTACATATCTTATACTTGGCAACGTTGCGAGATTGCACGAACGTGGACCCGATCGGACGCCATCATGAATTCTTGTTTTCTTTGCTTTTCGACTTTCGTTGTTCAGTTTTGTAAAGAGTTCTTGTGTTTTTTATTATTGCCGTGTGTTTGATAGTACTATAATTCGTTTTCGGTGTTATTTGTGAAAAATGCCTTCAATTTAATACTCAACATGCTCTTATACAGACAGGCACGCGCAAAAGCTACGAAACTCAGCGTTTCTGTCTTACACATGGATATTTTGTCTCTCTTCCTTCGTGAGTAGATCTGCTTATATACTCTTATATATTAGCCTTCTAGGAGTCCTATTTCTATGGCGGTAGGCCATGATATATTTTCATAGCTTGGCCACAGCCGCCTCCCTTGGAGGCGGCTGTGGCTTTGCATATCAGAATGTGACCCAGTTTACATTGCGGCCCTTTTTACACTTAATATTCTAGAATACATTACAAATAAGTAAAATAAAGATTCACGATTTTTTTATAAATTACCCTATATTTCCAAAATGAAAAGAGACCATATTTTTAATAAACATCAAAAATTGCACCTTTTTTCTTATTTAAACTTGAACCGTTTCAGAGATGGTAATATTGCACAACTTAAAAAAGACATCCTGTGTACTGTACTATACGTATTAGGTGAACACGTAAGTATAAAGTTGGTGGCATCTCGAGAATAAGACCGCGTATATACAGTTGAAGAATACCATATTGTAAAGCGAATAAAACTGTGAAACTTTTAAATTTAAACTCTATCTCTAAACTCAATAAATTTGAAAATATTGATAAATATATTTTCGATGTTTTTTTAAAGAGACTAAGAAAAATTTAGCAACAATGGATAAATTTTTAATAAGGTTCAATAATGGCAACTTTTTTCTAACCAATATCCTACCTATCATACTCTTATAGTTTGTGATCTACCAATAGTAACCAAAAATAAATTAAAATAAAATTGACTAAAATTACGTTTTTTTTTCGATAAATAATAATTATTTTTAAAATAGTAATTTTCATAATAACGTCAACTACAGTTGTCCACGTTTTTTACAATATTACAGTATATTATGCTTACCTTTATGATAATATTTAGGCCTTCTTTTAACGCACTATCTCTTCTTATGCTATTTCTAGTTGTTATTTTAATTTTAATGTCGATTTGTGTCTTGCAGTTTTAATCATAAATCCCAGTGTCATTTCTTTTAGGTTTTATTATTTTGCCATTTGAACTATGTTGCCAAACATAGACCTTTCGTTTCGGCAGTAAATAACGAACAATCCAGTTTGTGCTAGGGATGGCCAGAATCGAATCGATTCAACGGTGAATCGATACTTTGAGCCGATGCATCGAAAGAATCGAATCGATACGGGAGTTCCGAATCGAATCGACGAATTGATTCTTCCGAATCGATTCGGCCATTCGATTCTTACTTTCAATCCTGTACTACGGAGGGCTCTTTAGAGCCCTTTATAGTGGAAGCGACAGGCGCCTCGCCACGCTGTGCGCTTGCCTGCTGTGATTCACCGCTTTCGGTTTTGGTTTTGGGTGTTTTGTTTGCGTGTGCATATCATAGCGAGCAAGAACTTCGACCTTATGACTTGAATATTTTTCATCTGACTGCCTGCTTGGGTATTTATTTAACTAATAAAATACAAAATAAGATGCCACCGAAAAGCAGTAATATGTGGAAACATTTTATATGTGATCAAATCAGTCCGGTGTAGATACTAGTATTGTTTTAAAAAAAGACGACTAACCTGCAAAATCATTTAAAAGAAAGCACACAGATAAACTAAAGAAAGAAATAGAAAGAGAGACAAAGTGAGTATCGGTATTTCTTTAATTGATCGTAGTTCTAATATCTTTTTCCATAAAATAACTCAATTAGTATCAAAATCATTCGATTCTAACGCGAATCGAATGAATCGATTCAAACTAACCAATTATTTTACCGAATCGATTCTTTGGAGATTAATCGTATCGCTTCGATTCAATCGATTCTTTTTAATTTTTGGCCATCCCTAGTTTGTGCGTCTCCGAATATTTTGTGCGCGTATATGTTTAGCATCTTCTACTGCGCTTCAATCTATTGATTTAGGCCAATGTCCTTGCGTCCTATCGTAGTAGAAAATGCCAATACGCCTCCGGGCATCGCACCCGATACCTCTCGCACGCTAGGCGAGCACCCTACCTGTAAGCATATACATTATTCTTAAAGATCCTAACGAGTCCTACCACTTGACGAGTCCGGGGATGCGCGCGCATCACAATTTTTACGTTTACGTTGTATTTTTTTACTTCATGCATTGCCCTTCGCTCGCTTCGGAGCGCAACCAAACGAAACTAACCCAAACTAACCCAACGCAAGCCCAAAATCAAGAAAAAAAACGCGTTATAAACATAACCTAAAAAAAAGCATATCTTGCCATCGGAATCAAACCCGGGTCGACGTATCAGAAACGCAGCATCTAACCATTAAGCCACGAGGCCCACTGAAAGGAATTCTCTGGACCATAAAGACATCTATTTGTCAGAAATGTGTTTATGATTCCCGTGCAAGTCCAGAACTCGTCAGTCGGTAGGACTCGTTAGGGTCCTTAAGAATAAAATCTATGCTACCTGTAAACCACCATCTTACTAGAAGGCTTTTGTTGAAAATGAGTATAAGTATACGGACCGGTATAATACATATTTAATAGTTAATTATTAAGTATATTTTTAGTATGGCAGTTAGATAGATCATTATTCGAATTAATATATTACAGACTGACATGATGTACAGGGTGGCCCAAATTAGACTTTAAATGCCCTATTACTCTTTGTCGCTCGTCTAAAGTCGACTTGAGCCGACTTGACCCGAACATTTTATGGTAAGAATAAACGGATTTTTATCTGACTTTGAGATTTACGTGAGATTTGAGTTTAGTAGTGTCAGACCTAAACCCCCTGTTGTTCTCCAGGTAAATATTCTTTCCCCAGAATAAATCCCTAGAAAAAATACCCTAAAGGAAAAAATCCTTTAATTTTTGGGAAAATCTGGCAACCTGGTAATCACAATATATTCAAACCCTTCATGTTACAATAAAGAGCAAACCCTTATTTATACTTACCGTTCCCGTACCACATGACAGGGCTTCCGAGATGCGCGCGCATCACATTGTTGATAAACATGAATTTAGATTTGTATTTTTACATTTTGACTTGACGCATGGCCCTCCGCTCGCTTCGCTAGCTTTGGCGCAACCAATCACAACTAACAAAAAATAACCCAAATTTTAAAACAGAAACAAACATAACTTTGAAAAAAATAAAAAAACATCGGGAATCGAACCCGGGCCGCCGTATCAGAAATACAACATCCAATCACTGAGCTACGAGACCACTTGAAAGCAATTCGCTGTACCATAAAGATATGGTGTTTGTCAACAATGTAATGTGCGGACAACTCTGAAGCCCTGTGATGTGGTCTAGGAAACGTCTTCTCTTATTTATGCCCAAACCATTGTTTATATACATTGAAGAAAATGCCCAAACTTATTGCTAGGAATGGGCAAAATAATCGATCTCTCAATGAATATTTCTCTTGAAATAGCCAGCGATTTTATATAGGGATTTTCGATATATCGTCATATTTTTCTCCGATAGTTAACTCTGGCTTATACCGCACAGATAGAGCGGAATGGATATTTAGTATAATTTTCAAGAACTTCTAACCAGTAAACCACATTACGCAACACTGCAAAAAAAAATAGGAATACTAGGGTACTGGCACCATTTATTAGGTGTTATTATCCGTTAATTGACTGTCAAGAAACAAATTGATATATCGAGTTTGAAATATCGATATATATATAAATAATGCAATATATCGATATTTGATTTTTAAGAAAAAATTTAGTAATTTTAATACAAAACGCCATCTGATTTATTCTGAACGAAAACCGGAGACGTATGTATTCGGTAGACCTCCCTGTATCCTGTATATGAAATATACAAAGGTCACATATGTTAAATTTTAATTCCAGAATATTACACTTTGACGTTAATGTCAATGGTTTGGAAACATATTCGTTTTCAGAAATTAAATACAAATACACTATTTTCAGACTATGACGTCATACTTTATGATAAGAGCCATCATTCCTTTGATAAGAAAATCGCTTTTATGAACCTGCTGTATAATTTACCACACACACATATTTATTTCAATTAAATTAAAAACTTTGATATTAGGAATATATTATAAATCGAGTAAAATATAATGAAAACTATAAAATATACAGTTTCGAAAATAACATTTGTTTTTATTATTTTAAAGTAAAAAAAAAAACTTGTTTCGATCAATTGAGTTATCATACATTTATTGAAAATTATAGCGATATAGCTATTGGATATAATTAAAAATCGATATTAGTTATTAATTCATCGATTCTATCGCGCAGCTCTAAGTTCGTAAATGTTTCAGTCAATATTCAACCGTTACAATCACAACCCTAGAGCAGAATCAAACACAGCCATCTTCGATTCAGCATATCCCGAACGATCATCAGAATGCTTCCGACATTTTGGCCACAATTGCGCCCTCATCAGAGACTTTTTTCGTGGTCGAGAACAATACCCAATTAAATGACGTCACCATTATGCCAAGTGGTGAGTTTTGTGAAAATATGTCTTTACTGGACGTCCGAATATTAAAAATTGATTTAATGTATGTATATTAAAAATATATTTCAGGCTTTTCGACAACTTTAGCTCCGACTACTACTTCGGTACCATCGACGACCATGTCGATACACACCACGCCTAGTAGACCGGTCGATATCAGCTGCTTGCCTTTGAATTTAATGGGCGAAATGGATCATCTGACCCAGGAAGAATTCACGTCGAAGTTGACCGACTCATGCCGATACGACAGGCTTATTAAGCCGGTGACGCCGGAACTGCTCGAGGTCGATATGCAAATCGATTTGACGCACATCGAGTCTTCGGATGCACAGGTGAGTCATCGATATCGAATATCAATGGCTCTAAATTAGTCGATAAATATTTGTAATTATGTAGGGTACCTCAAAAACAAAATGATGTCATTCTAAATGGAACATTCGATGTTAAGGCTATGTATGCTTTATACTTATGAGCCACCCTGTTTCTTAGATGAGGCATTGGCTAACCGGCACCTTCGTAACTATCCGAGGGTGCCGGTCTAAGCTCTGCTTCCAATTCCTTTACAACATGGAGATAACTAATGCCAATCACAAAGTATTCTTTTATATTTAAGAAACGGCCGAAGATAGTGGATGTCGAGAAATATTCAGGAAACTTATTTGGAAAAAAAATTAAATTAAGAATGTTGCTGCTACGTTCACAGGTTACCGACAACAACGCATCGCCGAAAATAATAACGATACAGTTTATGTGCAAAATTTCGGAACAGCGTGATTCACCTTGTATAAATATATACGGTAATTACATGGATTAATTAATAGCCACGTGACATAATTTATATAGGTATTCGGGAAACTAAATGGATTCTAATAATCTTCTAATTCGTTTTTCTAACTATTCCTTATCTTTCGAAAGCTACAAATTAAATAATAAACCCGAAAACGAGAAAATCTCGGTGGCTCATTTCGATAATCATAAATAATAACTAATTATTGCTTTATTAATAAATCCCTTCGGTTAGATTAGATGTCGGTCTGGAATTCCAGATTTATTATTTATAAACAATTTTGAAACGATCGGCTTTTTGAAAAAAAAAATCTCGAAACCAAACTTATCTATAATCTTTAAAGACTCTTACAAATCCCGGTAGATGAATACCGAAGGTTTAAACAAAATGCCAGACACCAGTTAAATATGAGACTTTTTTTTATTACTAATTAAATATATTGGACGTCGGTTTTGTATGAGATAATCAATATCGGAGGGATTAAATACTTCAGGTCTTCACCAGCGATGCACTTTTAAGGTCATCGATATCAGAGCGATGATATAAAAAGAAGGTAATCATGTGGGAGCGATGAAATGCGTAAGGTCATCGATATCGAGCAATGAAATAATATCATGATGCAATAAAATGATAAATACCGGAGCGGTGAAACAGCGTCATCAACAGAGGATTCATGAATCAGAATTGTAAAATAAAATCATCAATAGCAAGCGATAAAATAATATTATCGATATCCAGGCAATGAAATAGGGTATTGTTATAGGAGCGATGATATAATATCATCATATCGGAACGACAAATTAAATCACGACGACGCCGACGGCGACGTGCGATTACACTACTTATTGGAAAAATAATTGTTAAAAACTATACGATTTATTTATAAGATTAACGTCGCAACCAATTAAAAAAATCAATAAATAAATAGAAAATTTCAAATTTCAGAAATTGAGTACGAAAATTTTCTAATATTTTCTAGGTTTGATCTCAAACGAAGAAAATTTAAGTTGGAAGACGTATAACGGCGTAGATCAATATTTTGGAAATGGGCAACTATTTCATAAACTACCATATTTCAAATGGGGCGCTCTGTATCCTAATAACGCGTCCACTGAAATCTGTATTTCAGTGAACGCGCCTTAATAGCCAGAGATGATATATGCAACCAGTAATATATAGGCTAGACAGGACCGGACGCCACAATAAGCTTATTATAAACTAATATTGTCTGTCAAAAAGGTTACAATGTAAGTGTTCCCAAGAAAATATCTTGGAAACAGATGAATTTAGGTACAAAGTAATAATAGTGAGTAACCAGTAATACATAGACATAGACAGGTCCGGAGTCACAAGAAGCGATATTAAAAACTGATATTATGAAATGCACCGTTTAATTATCCAGGCTAACAAAAAATCTGAAACGTACACTTTCCACCGTCAATATCTTGAAATCAGTTGCATTTAAATACAAAGTAAACTCACTTAAATGTAAACGGTATTCCCCTTTAACAACCCAATTGAAATATGTATTGAAAAGATTTTATACTTAGTGGTACTGTTTATGAAACAATTGGTAACTTTTCCACATTTCTGGAACAGACTGTACAGGATGAATAATCTTATATTACATGGCATTTTAAATTATTTTCCCTGGCACAGGAAAGACAAAAATCTTAATTTTTAACTCACTTACGCCTTAGATCCACTTGCAAAATAGGAAGCGAGACACGTAAATAATGGCATATATACTATTTTTTATTACGCATGCATCATAATCAACGATTATTGCACGCTGTAGCGTGCATAAAATGATGTTTATGGTGCGCCTACTTTTTTAGAGATTGCTATAGAAACCTTTGATCATGTCAAAGGTGACAGATTAATATATTCGTCAAAATATCTCTTAAGTTTAATATTTAAAACATTTTTGGGATTATGATGCATTCGTAATAAAAAATAGCGTATGATATACGTATATAAGAGGCCTTTAAAGCCCTTGCGACTTACAAAACACTCCGCTGCGCGTCGTGTTTTGAAATATGTCGCGCGTGCTTTAAAGGCCCTCTTATACACTTATATCATAATATACTATTTTGTTTGTTTATTCGAAATTACGTACAGTATTATTTAATTTCTAAATATTTATTAGGTACCCCTCTATGTAAGAAATGGAAATGTTATTACGTGTGTTTTATATTTGTTTATAGCAAATGAAGTCGTATATTTTGGTGCAACTCGGTTATAAGGACAGCAGACTGAAGTATGACACGTTTTCGCCTAAAAGAGGCAGTATACAGGGTGAGGAGCCTCTAAGGAATAAAATATGGGTTCCGCATTTGATGGTGAAGAACGAAAGGTAATAACTATTTATGGATTATGATTTTTTGACATTTTCATACCTTCTAAAACGAAAGTCAATGATACAATCTGTTTTTGGTACAAATTTAATACATATTGGTCTAGAAGTTATCTTGCAATCGTGTACCAAACCAAAATTATATATGGTTTATTAACGGCAGTAAAAAATTGTACACATTTCTTAAGTTTACATTATAACAAAACTTGGCATGAAATATTTAAAATTAAAACTAACAAAAAATACTAAGAATACAAATAAATATATAAATCACAGATCATCACAAAAACTCTTAACAACACGTTTATTTGACTGCAAAGACAGTCCAAAGATACCAATATTCCCTGGCAATGAATTCACTTCCCTACTCATTCTGGATAATGGAGCGTTATGGGCATAGTTAGTTCTGTGATACGGTTCATAAAAGAGGCGATGAACCCTAAGCACTGTGCTCTGTGGTACAGAGATACCCACAGCGCCCAAAAGTTCAGGAGCATCAACCAATGAGTTGACCACTTTGTAGAATAGAACCAAATACAGATAAACACGCCTACTCGATAAAGATGACAAGTTAATATAATCCATCATTGCATCCATAGGAACATTACACTTAAAAGCTGTGAATCTTAGAAATCAAGTTTGCACTCTCTCAATCTTATCCTTGTAAATGTCATATCTTGATGACCAGACTGAAGAGGCATATTCTAGAACAGACCGAACGACCGAACAATATACAGACTTAAAGTAGTACATGTTACTAAAATCAGCAAGTATCCTCTTAGCAAAGCCAACAAGTTTCAAACTCCTGCCCGATCTATGATTTACATGCAAATCAAAGTAGAGTCCTTGGTCAAGGATCACTCCAATATCCTTTATGTGATTTGAACGGGCTAGTATTGAGCTATCCAGAGTATATGTATGACTTATAGAATTTTTTTTCGAGTGAATCTAATTACTGAACATTTCGATAAATTAAGCTGCATGAGATTATTGTCACACCATTGAGTAAAATTACCTAGGTCAGACTGCAAAGCCCTGCAGTCATCTAGCCCATTAACAACTTTGAATATCTTTAAGTCGTCAGCATAAAGAAGACACTTACTGGATTCTATAGAACCTTCAATGTCATTTATGAAACAGTTAAATAGAATGGGTGCGAGGTGTGCACCTTGAGGAACACCAGACGTGACCAATATATCGGTAGACTCAAGGTCCCAATCTGAACGCTTTGAGTTCGATTGAAAAGGTAACTGTCAATCCATTCAAGCAAAACCCCATGGACTCCCATACAGTTAAGCTTGTTTAAAAGAAGCTCATGATTTACTCTGTCGAAGGCCCTGGAGAAGTCGGTGTAAATAGCATCCACCTGACACCTCCTCTCCGATGCCTCCAACAGATGCTGTTCATATGCCAACAGATTTGTCACTGCAGAGCGCCCAGAAACAAAGCCATGTTGGGCTGCAGAAAAAATATTGTTAAACAATGGGTAAATCTTTTGATGGACAATTTGTTCGAATATTTTTCCAAAGATAGAAAATTTTGAGATACACCTATAATTCTCAACATTAGATTTATCACCACTCTTGTGAATGGGGATAATATAAGTCTCCTTCAAAGCTTCTAGAAATTTTCCAGTTGAAAGGAAAATACTGAAGATATCACACAAAATGGATGAATGGATATACTGGCAGTTTTTAATAAAAGAGGGTGGAATACCATCTGGTCCCACCCTTAATTTATTGTTTAAATGGCAAATGGCCTCAAATACATCAGAAGGGGTTACTTGTAAAGAGCCAATATCAACTGATCTCTTTGAATAGGTGACTGGTTGCGGAGTATAGTGATCTACAGAATAAACAGATTGGAAAAAAAGTTTAAAAAGCTCTAAAATATTTGGTTGATATTAGAAGAAGCAGTACCATAGAACAAAACCCCAAAATGCCCCACCATCCTCACACATGGTCCCCTCAATAGTTGAAATATATGAAAAGTAAGTGTCCTCATATAATTTTTTACATGATCTCCTTAAGTCAGAGAACATTAAAATGGAGGGAGAATTTGTAATTTTAAAGTTTTTGTGAGCCCGCTTCTTTTCAAAAATTTATGCCCTCAACTCAACAGTAAACCAGTGAGGGAATTTCCTATTTTTTGCAGGGGGTGCAAATTGTCAGTGCTGGCCGGGAGATTCTTCGCACCCTCTGACCATTGAAGGTCTGCCCGGGACCGAGGGCCATTCTTGTGGGTTTTCCAGCCATGAAGAAATCTTCTTGGAAGTGGTTTTCCGTGGCCTTCTGCACCGCTGTACAAACACCGTTTCAATGGATGCCACTTCGCCGTTTGCTGTACGAAACACAGCCAATAATGTTTCTCAAACTTATGCCTGTGGACAGTTTTGAGACAACCAGCTGCCGCTGCTCAGTGCTAGTTTTGGTCCGCCCCGAGTATTTAATTTCCTCGGTACCACCCATATATGGGAGGCATTCCCTTATCCGCCACCTGGGGAGGCGCCCGATGGGGGACTAGCAACCCCGCAGTGGGTGCCTAGTTGTAGCAGTTTATAATATATTAATATTAAGTTAAACGATTTTCGACAAAGCAAACAATATTCATATACCAATCAGCACTGAATACTGATGCTGCTCATGTTACATGATGGTCTTCAAGAAAACTCTTATTCCAGCTATTGCCGACCTTTGCCTGGACCCCTCTAGGGATCATCTGCTGCACGTCAGGTTAAGGACTTCCGGGATTGAATCCTTTTAAGTCCAAATCGTGATAATATGTAGTTTCCTTGCGTGTGATTACTTGATCACGCATCTCATGTATAGTATGTCGTCTCTTATGTTGTGTACGTATACAATTAGACTCCTGAGTCTATTGGATTTGGCCCATCTTCTGGTCCTTGGGTCATCTGGGTGATAGTTGATCACTTCTCTCAGGTCTTCATCAGCATGGTTTTCTGCCTTTAGGAATAGGCGCCTGGCCTTCTCGACTTTAAAGTCTTTTAAAGGCTGCCACTGTAGGTCTGCTTGCAGGTCGGCATTTCTGACGAACCAAGGTGCGCCAGCTACTCTCCTGTACTCGTTAGCAATTTAATGCTTGATTTCGCTGCGTATCCCCAGGCTGTTGAGCCTTACGTCAGTTGCGATCTCGCTATTGACTTTATCATTACAAGTTTGGTCTTCAATGTCATTTGGCTATTCTTCCCGATTAGGGATTTAGCATGGCCATTGCCCGTTTGGTCTTGTCTCTTGTAGCTTGGATGTGCCTTTTCCATGTCCGGGATCGGTCCAGATGTATTCCATTCGTCGCTCCAAGAAATGTTGGTATTATTTATCCTTATGTGTGGTCCTGCAGCCTTCCTCCTTCTCTAGAGGTTTATGGCTTGCGTTTTTCGCTCATTTACTTTGACTTTCAACTTGATCATCCAGTTGGTGATTTCATCTGTGGCCCTTTCTATAGCACAATGCTTATACTCGTGGTATTGTTGTGTGTGTATTGTATCATTATATCGTCAGCATACAATGATATCTATGCATTTTCGATTGTTGGTAAGTATATCGTGGGGTGGGTGTATATTGAGTAAAAGGGATGGTCTAAAGGTTGAGCCCTGCGGTACTCCTCTCTCAAGTGTTCTTGACCTGGATGTCTTATCCTTGATCTTCACGTGGAATATTCTGTTTGTCAGGTAGCTTTTGATGATGTTGATGCTTCGATCAGAGTAGCTCCATACTATCATATAGTATAGCCCTGATGCCATACTCTGTCGAATGCTCTTTCTACATCTAGAAAGATTGCACCTGTCGCTTTACCGCTGTTGAATCCTGAATCCACTGCTTTGGGCAGCAGTAACTCTGATGAGTGCCCTGTTCTGAATCCATACTGGATACTGGGGATTGTGTCTTGCTCGCTTGACTCGTTGTTAAGTCTCTTCAGTATGACTTGCTCTGCCACCTTGCTAACAGCCGAAAGGAGACTGATGGCCTGTAATGACGTCTTCAATCTATTTTGTAGAACCACAAATCGATACGCAATTACTATCCAAGGCCCATTCATTTATATTTCTTTGCCAATTTAGTATTTGATCAATATTGGAAAATGATGATCAAAAGTTTTGGACATTTGTTTGTTAAAAGTCGTGGAGTATATATAAAACTACGTCAACATCAAAAGATACCCCAAAATTAATAGTCCTCTCAACTTTTCTGAAGATCGAGGTAAATTCGTTTTGCTGTTGGCCTATAGTTATTATCCTAACAAGTGCGGAAAGTTATACTTTAGCGCACGCGACTGCTGATGCCCGAACGACGCGAAGCAAATTTCGGGCTAGATACATTCCGCAAGAGTTAGGATCAAGACGTTTTCCACAAGCGCATTAAAAGGACACTTCTCAAAAAATTTGAACATTTTATGTTGCAATTTTATTTATCATGTATATTATTATTAAGCATACAATTTACTGTACGATAAAGAAGGAACCTTACTGCTGTCTGCATTCTCTTCTGTATTCTCAGTGATTGACAAAGTTTTATTGAATATACCTTTTTTTCTTCATTTCCGAGTCTTCAAGGAACCCCTCTGCCCCTCTTATATATCCCAGATGCCCAGCCTTCCATAATCTTTAAGAACCGCGAAGCGTCCAGCGCAACAGCGTAGTTTTCGCACGATCACTCGCTATTCGCTTGTAGCACCGATTATCGTTGAATGCTTAACGACAGCTGAATGAATGTAGCAAACTGTTATGTCTTCTTTAAGGGAAATATAATGCATGATTTTATTGCTAAATTAGAAAAAATGACTTGGGATGAATTGCTTCTAAGACTAATTGCATGAATTTAATAAACATTCGTTTAACATCGAAATACGCTTTCGTTATTTTAAATGGAGCACTCTGTATAACAATTCTTACAAAAAGCACCCTTTTTAATATCGAATCATGAAATAGGCAACTAGTAATATTACGTGATAGACAGCACCGGACTGCATTGAGATCATTCTTATATATGATATATGTGAAAAATCGAAACTTTGAATTCGAACATAATTATAATAATTAATTGCAGCTGAGACTAATATATTATATTCCTAAAAAAAATTATACATACTTTATAGATTTCTTACCACATTCGTTTACCAAAAAAATATTGATAATACACGAATTTTGTTGCTTTAACGCCTTATTTCACACCTTGAATAAAGTGATGAGATGAGGACAGGAAATTTGAATATATTTTTATATGAGGATTTTTAGGAATTCAGTACTTGACATTTTTCTCATTGTGATTTAACCTAAAAAATACCAGAGCAATTTAGGGAAAAGTAAATGTCTCTAAAAACGCATGAGCAGGGCAAAAATGCAACAGTTCTTGATAAAAAGTGCTCTAAAATTAAAAAAAATAGCTATCCATAATAAAATTAACAATCAAAGGTCATACTATGATACAAAAACATACTTTTTATTTATTTATTTAATAGAGAATCAGCCTTGATGGGTTTGGATGGTAAAGATGTATTCATTCAAATCATGCCAGACGGAAACGTGACCTATTCCTATCGGATGACCCTTACTTTTTACTGCTGGATGAAATTGAGAAAATTTCCGTTCGATTACCAAATATGTGAAATCACCTGGATAAGTTGTAAGTTTTATAATATGTTCAAACTAGTAACAATTTACAGCCATCGTAGGCTCTGACGAAATTATTCCTATATGTAGCCATATTTTGCTGGAAAATTATAATTACAAATGTTATTTAGAGCCTTATTACAGACCTGACCCAGAGATCAGGTTTGTAATAGGGCACAGAAATATGTTTTTCAGAAGCTTGTAATTCAATTACAATTTTGACCCCGTTTTTGAAACATCCTGTATATTATGCAGGGTCGTATGACGCAACCAACCTGCTGTTGAAATGGGCAAACAAAGATTCAGTACAAATCGCTAGGAATCTGCACCTCACGGAATTCGTTCTGGATTCTTTTTGGACCGAAGCAAATAATGTACCCGCCTCTTTTTCCACCGGTGGTCTTGGTAAGTTTCTTAATGGCTCAATTTATTAGGTAATTGTTATTTCCTTGTCCACCGAATTAACATTTCTATGTAAAGGCTGCATTAAATTTGTGTATTTTTCGGTTTATATCACTCACATAATTAATACTTACATAGAAAAATCATATTTTCCCACTCACTGCTAACATTTTTTAATTGCTTTAAAAAAAAGCATAACCTAACTTTTCAGACTTGCTTTCTCTGAGAAAATTCTGGAGGAATAAATTAAATGAATGAGTAATATCATAAACCTAACTACTCCGAATAGACGCTCAGTGGGCATAGGCTATAGAAAAATGCTACAATTGTATCGAGAGATGGCGCCACCATTATCACGAATTAAATTTTATCGTATTTCGTCGCTTGCCAAACAACGGCCAAACGCCTTTCAGAACTCGGGTCGCTCGCGCTGTTGCCAAATTTAAATGTACATAAAATAGATTAAATAATTAAATATAAAAGGGGATTCTATTTTATTTCGGTTATTTACCTATGATTTTAAATGTTGTAGGACCGGAGTTTTTTTATTTACAGTTTGTAGGAACTTAACATAACATGTCCTATAATGTAATTATATTAATGATGTGTAAAATTATTAAAAATCTTGTACCTACTACCATAAACCTAACTATTCGGCGTAGTTAGGTTTATGCTACTAAAACACTACAATATATGAAATCTAAAATAATGTATAGGTACCTAGGTAGATACCTATCAAATCTGACCCCGGATCCGGATCACTAAAAACATTAAATAACTAATATTCAGCAATACAATTATCACCCTTATTTCGTAAAAACGTATAAAAACGCTCTCTTTCATCTTGCGAATTTTCATCAAAAACTGTTTCGCGGAAGACTGCGGCTGGTCCGGCGGCATTTAAGCACAATGCACCGCGCCTCGGTCAATGGAATCATTTTCGCTGCTTTGATTGGTCTAGACCGAGCGCAGGTACGTTTTGCCATACTTGGACTGAAACGCGGTGCAATATGCCATGTCCTCTTTAACGTGGGATCGAATCGGCAGAATTACCCATGTGTTCGCGGTACACTGAATCGCTTCCAACCGTCTGATAGGTGAGTGGTTAGATAGTGTCTTTGTGATGCGAAGGCTGCTGGTTCGAACCCCGTCAGTGCCAAGTTATGTTTTTAATTCTGTTTTAGGTTATGTTTGTAAAAAGTTTTTTTGTCTTGATTTTGGGTATGTCTTGGGTTAGTTTTGGTTAACACTTGGTCAGTTCATGTTTGTTGAGCCCCCGTAGTGAGTGAAGCGAGCGGAGGGCCATGCGAAATAACTTAATTATAATTATTGTCGACATTCGGCCATTCTCAAAGGATACGATAAAACTATTGACCTAATTGAGCAATATGAAATAAAAAGCTAATGTACTAGCGCGTGACAAAGTGACACAATATGCATCTCGATTTAGTCGTGCCATGGCATATTGCACCGCGTTTCAGTCAAGTGTGGCAAAACGTGCCTGCGCTCGGTCTAGACCAATCAAAGCAGCGAAAATGATTTCACTGACCGAGGCGCGGTGCATTGTGCTTATGCAGTCCGGCGCGATGCATATGAACTAAGGTAAGACCTACGTGCTTGCTCGATCCTCCAGCAAAAACCGTGCGGCGCCCTGCACCGCGCGCGTAACTAAATTTTTCAAATAATCGCAATTGCAGCAACGCAGCAACTAGTGAGGTTTATGGCAGAATCAAGCATATACGTAAAAGATATATGGGATTAAGTGTTTGCGGGGCTCTGACAATTCATACGACATTAATTGCAAAAAATGGATTTTAAATAGTGGTAAGAATAAAACTTTCAATGAACCTTGACGTTAATCTGAAGGAATAAAACTGGGGATTAATCAAGAACTTTATCGAAACCTATAATAGTAAGCATAATATCTCGGGCCGTTTCATACGGGTGTCTCAAATTTGAGATATGACGTCAACGACTATTTTTTAAATGAAAGCCCTTTTTTATTATTCTTTTAAAGGGCATAATAAAGTTTCAGTTCGGCACATAGTAATCGACGTGTGCTAGCATAGTTTAGTTATCGAAAAAAATATCTCTCCTTTACTCAATTTATTCCAAAGTTAGAGACTCGCACTGTATACCTACGAGCCGCCACTGCCCTTTACTATACAGGGTGTTCGTTAATGAGATGCTAATATTTAAAAGGTTGATTCTTGGACACATTTTAAGAAAAAAACTTCTTATGAATGTATGCCCTAAACAACTTAACTTTTAGATACAAAGAGAGGTATATTTAAAAAAAACATTTTTTTTTATATAATAAGTGCGATACTATTGTAGATATCTTTATGAAATTGGGTACACGTCTTTTAGGGATCAAGATGTATTTTCTGTTGTACAGACAGTTTTTTTTTCCAGTGGCGTCCGTACTAGTTTTAGATTGATTATTTTTGAAGAAAAAAATGGTACGCACCTTTATCATAAAATAAAAATCATTTTTGAAATCCGCATACATTTCTAAACAAATTTGATCAGTTGGTGCTTTTAAGTCCGATGCAAGGCTTTCGCTTAAAAAAATCAATAATCGTTTCTTTTCATGGTCATAACAATTACGTTAATGACAATATCACAATGTAGAGAATTAGATTTTATTTTTTTAGGTGAAAACCGTGTGTCGGACTAAAAAAAAATCAAGTGATCAAATCTTTTCCTTAAGAAATAGGGATTTCAAAAATATATATATTTTTTATTTTAAGAAAAGTCAGTGGCATACCACTGCTTCTCTAATAATAGTTTTGCCAGAAAACTTCCACAGGCTACTGATGAAAACTTCTACAGACTACTGATGAAATAACTCTGGATTTCTCCTGCGACTTTTAGTAGCAATTCGACGCAGGAGAAATCCAGAAGTGTCTAATAATAATTATTTTTTTAAAGTTAACCTCTATATATATCTCAAAAGTTAAGACGTTTAGGGCATATGTTTATATGAAGTTTTTTCTTAAAATGGGTCCAAGAATCACCTTCTTAAATATTAGCGTGTCATTAAGGAACCACCCTGTATAAATAACCCGCTCAAAAAATAAATACCACTGATAAGCCAAAAAAAATTGTTTTGAAAAGGCAAATTAAATGCGGCAAGCTTGCATAATTAAGACAAAAAAACATCAGATTGAACACAAAAATTAAAAGGCAAAAGGTCATTGTCCCCTTATTGCTCATTACCGCAATGGCTTGTTTGTCAGTAGCAGCAAAAAGTTCTGCGGGGATACAGTTTCGCGGTAAAAGGCGTGGGAGAAAGATTTCCTTTTATTATAAATCTCCCTGCGTCTTTAAAACGGGAATTGACAAAACTGTCTTAAATCACCTTCAAAAAAATATATTCTACCATGTCTAGTGAAGAACGGAAATGTATTTTGGCTTTTGCCGAAATGTCGATTAAAAAAGATTTGGAATATTCCGAAAAAATAGAAATTATTGAGGGTTCCGAGGATCTTGGTCCTTTAGGACGTCTTCCGAAACATGCTAAACAAGTTTTAGTTTTTTCTATTCGAGGCATGTATCACAAATGGAAATTGCCTTTGGCATATTTTGTTTCCGGGACCTCGGTAAAAGGCGAAAAATTGAAATCTTCAATTTTATACGCCCTCGATAATAATTTAAATGCTGTTGTATTTATTCCAAAGGCAAGCGTTTGTGATCAGGGTCAAACAATAGAGAAGCTTTTAGTTTGTTAGGAGTAAGTGCTGGAACGCCATTTTTCCTTTATCAGAAACACAACATTTTTAGGTTATTTGATGTACCTCATTTATTCAAAAATATCCGGTATAAACTTGCTACAGAATCATTTTACCTTTTTCGAGAACATTGTAAGTTTTGATCATATTAAAAGAGTGTTTGCAATAGATTAGTCTTCGAATACGGCACGAGCCATGCCAAAGCTTTCTCAGAAACATATTAACCCAAATGCTTTCGAAAAATGTCCTTTCAATTAACCTTACAGGTTCTGTCCCATACTGTTGCCGCAGCGGTAAAAACATGTGTCAAAAACGGGCAAATCCATGCGGATGGAATTCACACTGCTAATTTTTTGGAAGATATGAATCATTTATTTGATTCTTTAAATAGTAAACGGGTCTATTCAAAAAATCCTTACGGTTGTGCTTTGTCAAACAAAAATACCATAATATTCCAAAATTTAAAAAAGGCTTAGATATTTTTAAAAATTAAAAAACTCGAAGGCAGAAACGCCGTCCTGTTTTGATGGTATGATTCAAACCATCAATGCAATACATGCCTTATTTGAATCGGAGAAATCCAAAAAAAAAAATCGGTTTTTCTTTTAACTAACAGATTAAATCAGAATTTCTTTTCGACTATTAGGCATCATGGTGGATGGAATATAAATCCCAGTGTAGATTGTTTTGAAAATGCTATACAATCCAATTTGTAACGAGTTTTCTAAAAGCTAGGGAAATTGTGAAAACTATAATGACGAGCAACTAAAAATTGAATAACAAAAAAAATCACACAAAAACTCATCAGGCTTAATTTGCAATTTTTAATTAACATCTTTTATATCTTAACAAATTCAGAATTCAAAATTCAAATTGAAAACTCAAAATACAATTTTATTCATGCCAGTAATGTACAGGGTGGCTCGAATTCGTGTCTATGTATGGAGAACTCGAAAACCGTAAGAGATACAGTATCGGTCAAATGAAGGCAAAATTGCGCATTTAAGTGCCTAACAATATGCCGTTTAGAAGGTTTTAAAATTCCGAGTATTTCCGGAGATATCCGGAAAAAACCGAAATTTTGAAAATTCGTTTTATTTTTTTCCTGAGCTTATTTAAAAACGGATTTCAAATTGAATTGCACTTTTGCATTGCCACTTTTTCCGCTCTATCTAATGATGGTATTCAGTTTCAAATCCGACGTTTCGTCTTCAAGGGATCATCATCAACTTTCTTTTTTTTATATACGAACTTTTTTTTTTATACGAATTTTTTTTATCGTTTTTCAGATGGTATTGGCCTTATTAATATGACTAGGTGTTTTTATTTTTCTGTTTTTTTTTTTAATTTTTATTATTATTTTTTTAATTACATATTTTTCTTTGGCGTAATTTTAAATAATTTAAATCAGGTACTTTTGAAATTTTTATGTTCTATAAAATATTTTATTTTTTTTCGTATGTGGAAAATTGGAGCGTTTTAAAAATTAAAAATAGTAAAATTATTTCTTACGAGAATATGACCATGAACTATTATTACCCAAACAAGTTGCTTACTGCAAAGATAAAATATTCTCAACTTTTAACCAATTAAAAAATTTATTTAATAGAGAACATCAACAATTTATAATCATACTACGTGATACTATAAGTACTTTGATGGAAAACACCTATTGGAATTTATGCTTATAAATAAAATGCCCTAAGCAACTTGTTTCAGTAATAGTTCATGGCTATATTCTCGTAAAAAATAACTTTACTATTTTTAATTTTTAATACGGGCTACAATTTTCCACTTAATACAAAAAACAAATAAAATATTCTTATAGAATATGAAAATTTGAAAAGTACCTACCTTAAATTTTTTACAATCACACCAAAGCAAAATATATAAAATAAAAATAATAAAAAAATAATAATAATAATAATAAAAAAATAATAAAATAAAAATACATACTCATATTAATAACGAAAATACCATCTGAAAAACGATAAAAAAAATTAAAGTTCGTATTTAAAAAAAGAAAGTTGATGATGATCCCTTGAAGACGAAACGTTGGATTTCAAACTGGATATCATCATTGGATAGAGCGGAAAAAGTGGCAATGCAAAAGTGCAATTAGAATTAAAATCCGTTTTTAAATAAGCCCAGGAAAAAATTAAACTATTTTTCAAAATTTCGTTTTTTTCCGGATATCTCCGTAAATACTCGGAATTTTAAAACTTTCTAAACGGCATATTGTTAGGCACCTAAATGCGCAATTTTGCCTTAATTTGACCGACACTGTATCTTTTACGGTTTTCGAGTTCCCCATACATAGACACGAATTCGAGCCACCCTGTACATAACAATGCCGATTGCAATTTTTAATTTCTTAACCCAAAATTCGACAGCATTCACTGTTCTCCACTACAGGGTGTTTGTTTTACTCACTTTCCAGGTAACACGAATGCGCTCTGTTACGCTAATTTAGAGGTCCTTTCAGATTAAAATTTTATGTAGGGAATACAAAGAGTGTTTCATTTAGTATATATCGTACATGCACACAGCTTTCACTCCCAACTTATTAAATTTAAGGGCGCATTCCTTAAAGTAATTTCATGAAAGAAAGTTCATCTAAACATGGAGTGTTAAAAAAACGGTTTTTTATAAATATTATAAATATTTTTAAAAGGACTTTTTTGAAATTTGGCAGGTCTATTTTTGGTGATAAAAGTCTATTTTAGCCATAACTAGAATAAAATTATTAAATTTATTATGCCCCGGGGGGCATCTTTCGAATTATTTTTGTTCGACAAATGTACGCCACTAACTTTTTTTGTAATTTTTATTAAATGAAGCAATTAAAAATACAACTTTTTTGCTGCTATAATTTTGTCCCTATCTGACCTCGCTTTCGAGAAAAAAAATAAATACGTTTTTATTATATGTTCCTGGCTCTTGCAATAAGCAAGTTGTTTTTATTTTTTTTCTTTCAAATTTCACAAAATATTTTAAGAAAATTTGCCATCGCTTTTCTTAAATTAGTGTCCAAAAAAGGCTAAAAATATCTGAGTAATAGGCCAGGGCGGAGATATTAATAACAAAATTTAACACCCAGAATCTAAAAAACAATGCATTTCCAGACCCATGTTTGTACGAACTTTTTTTTCATGAAATAAGTTCACCAATACGCACTTAACTAAAAAATAATCATTCTGGGTACAAATTTATTACAGCAGAAGGAGAAAATTCTTCGTTGTTTTGCAAAAGTATGAACAACACAAAGCTTCGGAAAACAAGAAATATTTTTTTTTGCTGTAATAAATTTCTACACAAAATGGTGTAGTGAATATAAGACATCAATAGAAATGTAACCAAGGCAACCAAATGTTAAGTTGCCTCGTCGTTTAAAAATCTTTAGTCATTAAAATAAATTAATTGGCCAAAATAAAAAAAAAGTGTATCTCGAAAAACATGACTGATGTTAAAAATCTGAAAAAACTTGATTTTTCTAATTAACTAGGCAATTAAACTGATGCATAAAACAAAAAGTTCGATTCACCCATAAAAATTCTCGGTCCGATTGAATTTTCTAATTTTTTGCAGTGTCTTATTCCAACTCCTGTATAATACAGTTCCTACCAAAATGAAATATTTCCGATAAAGTATCTTTTTCCCAATAAAATTTCCTGCAACATAATTAAACCGCATCTCGATATGTTTTTTCGTTCAAAACTTATGACGTAATAAATGTTTGAAAAAAATACAATATCCTTATTATTATGTCCCGTAGTTTAGTAAAAAAATTGTTTAAAAACAAGTTTTTATTTATATGATCTAAATACAAAAAAAAAATGGAACTAAATTAAATAATACCAGACCTGGAAATTGATCTTGACAAAAGTAATTCTAAAAATCTTTTTTATGTATTTCATAAAATAAATTAACACAGCTAAATCCCAGGACAAGCTCTTTTATTATATTAATTGTAAAATGTAATAAATTAATGGGTGTGATTTAATTTAATGTTTATTTTCTTTTTTTTTTAGAGCAGTCTTGTTTTATTTACTTCAGGGTTTTCGCTCTTGTTACAATGCGCCGCTTACCTCTCAGGACTCATACCTACACTTTGTTTTATATATTCTGAGGATTTAATGAGTAATCTGTAATGCCTCAATACATAAAAACTATAAAATTTTCCTCTTGAAATGCGGAATTTGAAAAATTTCTTATTTTTTAGTGCACCTTAAAAATCTAATTAAAAAAAAAAACATATGATTTTTTAGAGACATGCAGGGAATAATTTATATTTCCATAATTCAGGTAAAAATATTAAATTTTTCCCTTGAAATGTGGTATTATTAAAATTTTTCTTTAGTTAGGATTCAACGAAAAGATAAATGAAGATCTGATAGAGATGTTGACGACGATAAGGCAAAAGTCATACATTTTCCTCTATTTAGTGATTTTTTAAATTCAATTATTATACTTACCTACTTACAATTCAATTTCGTGTCAACCAACGAACCAACTATTACATATTGATGTATATCCTACTTTATACATAAATTGTATAGTATTTGATATTTTCTATCATTACATTTTCATAATAATTTACTAAATAATTCCATTTTATTTCGCCTAAATTAATTTAATGGGTACCTACCTACTTACAGACATATTATTGTACGTCTTTTTAAAATCGGTTTTGTATTTAAATAATTAATGTTTCATATGTTCTTAATAACTATTGCATACCTAAAAGAGATATATTTTATTTTCTAATTCAAACGTTTTCGTTATAAAACCATAAACCCAACTATAGTTAGGTTTATGATGAAACGCATTAAATCATAAATATTCCCCAAACACACATTTGTTTTCAGACAACCGGCAATAACGCATGATTTTACCGTCGAATTGCGCGCCATCTCATACCGAGTAGCAAAAGTAAGCGAGCCGAAATCGAGCTTTGGACGCTCGCTTGGGCAAGCGAGAGTCCAAATACAATACGTTTTTATACCGTTTAACTGAGCGTCTATTCGGAGTAGTTAGGTTTATGGTAATATATATTAACCGATCTTCAATATCGATTTTTATCTTGTGGCCCCCTCTTGCCCGAACTGACACAAATTCCTCTTTTAAATGTGGTGTTAGATTTTTACTTATAAGTAGAGTTGTGTTTGGCCAAATTCTACAAATATTAGCTTAAAATAAATGATTTATTCCTTAAACAACTTATTACATGCTATAACGAATAATACAACATAAATGCCAATATGATGAATACGACAACGATAATAATTCCTTGGGTAAACACTTCCGTTTGTCGTCTATTTTTTAAGTGTTTTCTTACGTTTTCCAAATAACGAATTCTTTCATCTAAAACAATAAACATGCATGTTCTTATTTCTAATTTTTAATCAGTGTTGCCTACCAAGCCTAGGGATTGTTTTGCCTATTTATGTAGGAAAATTAACCTCATTTAGGGATGTCTTCAATCTTCAAACATTTTTATATATCAGGCTAATTCCGTTAATTAAATAATTATTGTCAAACTTTGCAGTCAAAAATACAAAACTGCTCGTTATTAATTTCGAGAAATAGTTCTATAATAACAGTAAAAGTTTAACTTTCTCGCTGATCAGAAACAAATGTCTAAGAAATCATTAGTAAGACATTTTCTATATGTTTATGGACATTTTTCTGTATATCAACAATAAAAGAAATATTACTATATTCAATGCAATATAAGATATTAATTCTTAGAATTAGTTCAACATGATTTCAATCAAAATAATATATGCGCGTACACCTCTGCTCATATATTTTCATAAAATAGAAGTACGGGCCTGGTAATCACGTCACAGGTCCTCTCATTTAATGACTCCCTCAAAGGAATTTGTCCGACTGAGATCATAGGAGGCATTTCGAAGTGAGAGTTCTGACTATTTTTTATTCTGTGCTTTTATTCGATCTCAATGGTCGACCGTCGCGCGTCGTTCCACCCATTGACTAGAATTACACCATATAAGTGCAAACTGGGTATTATCAAGACTTACAATAAACATGTATTGACTTAACTTAAGTAGCAAAAGTTCAGATGTAACAACGAATTATCTTTTATTCACTTGTATTACAAGTAATAGTTAGTGAAGTGAAGTTATAATACAAGGATCTTACCAAGAGTCATGCGATTTAACCGTTCCCTTAAACCGGAATCCGCAAAATACTCGATGTCCGACACGTCGGACGCATCAATATCGGGCTGATCTTGTTCTTCTAAAGACTTTTTCGTTACGCTCATTCTTCGAGAACTTACTGCGTAACGTTTAGCGGTAGATGGTACTTTTATTTAACTGTCAAATCGTTTACCTTCTAGTTACTTTTACCTACGCCCTCCGTACTTTTACCATATCGTAATTGCCAGGTAACAATCTATTTAAAGCAAAGTTTGCAGCAAAATAATGGCTGATTGGCTGCCATAAAACTTGACAACGGATCTTGGCAACAAGACGTTGCCCGTACCACATCATCGGGCTTCAGAGTTGCGCGCGCATTACATTGGTGACAAAAATGTCTAATATTACACTTCACGCATGGCCCTCCGCTCGCTACAAGAGCGCGACCAACAGAAACTAGCCAAAACTAACCCAAGAGGTTAGAAAATGTAGAAGAAATACTTTTACACATGATATTAAAAATAAAAGGAAAACATGTCTTGCCACTGGAGTCGAACCCGGACTGCCATATCGCAGACGCAGCATCCAACCACTCAGCTACGGACCAGTTGACAGCAATTCGCTAGACCCTAAAGATATGGTGTTTGCCAACTATGTAATGCGCGCCAAATTCTGAAGCCCTCTGATGCGGTAGGGGCAACGTCTACTATCTTGGCCTCAGCTAGGACCGGCTAAATGTAGCGCGTGTTACCAATGTTGTCAATCCTATCGCATTCGCAGTACGAAGTATCAGAATGACCCATGTCTTTACGGTCCAATGAATTGCTGTCAACAGGTCTTTTAGTGCAGTGGTAAGATTCTGTGTTTGTGATACGGCGGCTTGGGTTGCTTATACGTAAATTGCAGACGCGATAGGACTTGGCCATAAGGCAACTATAATATAAATGTAGTTGCCTTTCATATGTTGGGTTAGTTTTAGTTAGTTTGTGTTGGTTACGCTCCCGGAGCGAGCGGAGTGCCAGGCATGAAGCGTTTAAATATTTGAGGACGAAACGTACATCTAACATTTGTATTACAGTCGCCCTATGGTGAGGTCCTAGCGCGTCTGCAGTTTACGTATATGCGCCCGGGTTCCATGTCAGTGGCAAGCATGGGCGTAGACAGGATTTTTTCCCAAGGGGGGCGAACCGTAGACAAGGCCGCAGTGGCACGAGGCGAAGAAGGCTAAGTCGCCGAAGGCGGAAAATTTTGGTGGTGCCACGCCTAATTTTCACCTAAAAGTCGTTAATATCTTTAAAAAAACAAGGATTCGGCACCCTCTTGAATTGCATGGCATGAATGTTATGTTGCAAAATGAGTCTGATAAATTCTGCATGGGCCCCCCCCCCAGTCTACATGGCACACATGTTTTTAATTTTTGTAAGGTTGTGTAAAAAGTTTTTTCTTCATTTTGGACATGCCTTGGGTTAGTTTTGGTTGGTTGCGCCCTGTAGAGGGCGAAGCGAGCAGAGGGCCATGCGAAGCGCGAAACTGACTAAGCAATTTGGCAACATTGTTAACATTTGCGCTACATTAGCCGCTCCTGCCTCAGCTGACCAACTGTCATCTTTCATGTGCCATTAGCAATGTTGCCATTTCAAAAAATTTAATATCACTAGATTATCTCAAAAATCACCAGTTTATTTTTAACATACAATTGGTTCTCTACTTTATAAAAAGCTGAAATATTTAACTCCCACATTAAAAATATCTGAACCTAAATTAGAGACCTACACAACCCACTATAAAAATCGGTAAAATAGGAAAGTGTCAGTTTAAGTTTTCTAAAGTCGTATTTGGCAAATTTAGACATGTAGTAATATGGTTTTGTCGGTCACAGCCAATAAGACAATACGTTGCATGGACCGGGTCACAGGCCTTCAGAGTTGCTTTACATTTCATTTTCACGCATGGTCCACCGCTCGCTCCGGGGAACAATCAAACAAAACTAACCCAAGGCATGTCCAGAATCAAGAAAATAGTATATTATATACCTAGGTTGAGAAGTAAGCCATTATTTACCGAGCACTTTTATATCCTGAGGCGCGGAGCGCCGAAGGATATAATGTGCGAGGTTAATAATGGCCTTCTCAACCGAGGTATATATAGATTTTTTTTTACTACTAACACTGATATATTACCATATTTGATTCGATTTGATTTTTATATTAGTCATTTTCTACTTATTTTTCAAATAATTCGAAATATCAAGTAGCCTGGAAGTTCAGTTGTCTAACTGATAGATATCGTAACAAGAAGCGTTTTTTCGCGAGCTAACTACAATTAACCACGGCATACTACAGGATACTACTTTGTTTTCACGAGGATTAATTTAATTGTGGTAAGTGAGGGGAAGTTTCGTGACGTCACTATTACATCATCATTTTTCAACTACGGCTTACTACAACTTACATACGTGACGAGGTGTGATACTCGAGGTTTGATGGAGTCATGGCGGATTAATTTTGAAACGTTAAACATGTGAAATGTTTGTTTTTCCATTCTGAACTAGTTTGTAAATTATACGTTCATGAAATTCTTCTATAGAAGCCTCATACGCATCGGCATTCCTACACAAATGGGCCCCAAATGGGATTTGGGCTGCATAAAGTATCCTGAACATATTCATCGAAAAAATACCATTAGTTTGCTTATCTCCAGAGGCCACCATTCTGTCATTAAAAATATGAGTAAACGTTCTGCACTGATCAAACTGATCATTTTCAAATAAATATGCAAAATATCTATATTCTTTTCTAGCAATGCAAGATCTAACTACGGTATTTTGGCGAAGACAGAAGCAGACAGTACAATTTGTGGTGGGGTGCCCGCTTGGCACTTACTTCAGTATTACTTGTAGTTAACCGTGGTTACTCGCCAAAAAACGCTAATAATCTCCTGACAGCTCCATACATACAAAGTACCTTCTCTCCATCTAAATTTTGACAAAATCACATTATTAATAAGAATATTATGGGGAGTCATGAAAAGTGAGTCATACTGTATATAATTTTTTTACTAATAGCACTGATACAATCCTTATCATTATTTGAATGGATTAGATTTTGTAATTAATCATTTCCTACTCATTTTTCAAATAATCCGAAATGACAACTAGTTGTCAAACTAACAAGTTTGACATTTTGACATTTTCCGTTTCCGTTTCATTATTGACCTAGGTTTTTTTTAATATTATTATTTACCTAGGGTGAGAAATGTTACTTCTCATTTGAGGAATGGAGTAAATAATGGTGATTTATCATGCTAGTAGTAAAAAAAAAACTTTTTACAAACATAACTTTAAAAAATGAAACATGTTTTACCACTGGACTCGAACCCAGACCGCCGTATCAGAAACACAGAATCCAACGACTGAGCTACGAGACCACTTGACAGCAATTCGTTGGACCATAAAGATATGGTGATTGTCAAGAATGTAATGCGGGCGCAACTCTGAAGGCCTGTGACCGGGGTCCCGGAAATGTCTACTGCCAATAAGCACTATCAAAAATGCAGGCTCCACATCAATTTAACAATTTTCGAACAATATTTTTAAACTAACTTGAACCAAAAAGAATTGACATAAATAAAACAAAAAAGATTGAGGTTAGATTCATTTAGGTTTAAATTCTTCTTCTATTTTTATTTTGAACCTGGACTGCTACTGGAGAGCCATAATGAGAATCATACCACATTGGTAACCTAAATCGTTGTTTAAATAACATCTTTTATTTAAAGAAACATCACAGCTTACAAAAATTCGATTTATTTTCTTTGTTTATAAGGTGCAAAATAAATCTTTGAAAAATCACCAGATCTTGGTAGATGACAGTAGATCATTGATGACATAACTGTCAAAATAAGTTGATCATTGCAAACTTAACTGTAAAGGTCCATTTATAAACTCGTAAAGTTCGTAATGTTGATGTTGGATAGTTCATAGTTGGTGAGATTCAGAGTTCGGAGTTCATTTTATGGCATTTATAAACATCACCAAGAAGTTGGGAAAGTTCATATTTGATTGGTTAAAACTCACAACTAATAGAATTTCGGACATTAAAAATTTGTATAGTCCTGGTGACCGAGATTGTACAAAAATGGATAATTTTGAAATATTTCTATAAGTAGCACTGATGCATCAATATCCTCAATTTTACTCCATTTTTCAGATTCGGCCATTTTCACAAAAAAAAAACAAAAACAGCTGTGCGACTTCAAATGTCAAATCCGCTAATGACAGCGATCACGTGCTATAATAGTACGGTGAGTTTTCATTGGTTGGAACGAACTTTCCGAACATAAAATTTGTTTATCTCTGAACTTTGCGAACATCCTGAAAATTAGCGAACTTTTCGCCGAGTTTATAAATTGAACTGAATGATTTCATTAGTTCATCTTGAACTAAAATTTCAACTCCCAACTGAGTCTCAACATTGCGAACTTTTCGAGTTTATAAATCCAGTGTAACTGAATTTAAGACAGTTTTATCAAATCTTGCCCATTAGGTAATGCGATTTTAGGTTAGGTGAATTTGAGATAAAATTGATGATCTGATAAAACGACCAAAAACCACGCATTATATTCTTTATTATTTGAAATTTTACACGGGTAATATAATAGTTCTTATAGCCGATTGCACCGAAGCTGCAACAATTGAGTTTGTTCATGCGGATTTGAATCCGATATTAACATAGCTTCGGTGCAATCGGTTATTAATAATTAAAAACTCATTTCAATACAAACCAGCTCGGGTAGTTGTCGCTCTTTCAAACCATTTGAGTAGGGGCATCGTCGACCTTGCCATAAGCGAACTGCGTGCATACGTACAAAATTAACATAGCCATGATGACGTATTCGGAGATCGAAACGAAGAAGGCGAATAAAAAAAAGATCTTGTTACAGTATCTCCAGCCTCCAATGAAAAAGTCCGGTTTCCATTCCACAAAAATGTTAATAGAGGCTGAAACAACAAACGTCAAATTAAAATCAGCAAATTAGATATTGATGTCTCCAAATAACACCCAAAAATGCCTAAGAAACTAAAATGTTTTTTTCTCGACGACCGTGCCTTTTTAGGCAGTTTCCCGCACGTGAGACTGTCACTTTCACACACTAATGCGGGGAAATCAATTTCCGCACTAGCGCATGAAAAATAATTAAGAGAAAGTGTTACTTTTCCGCACTATAGTGCAGGCAAAATCACTTTACCGCACTAGTGCGGGAATGTAAACATATACTATTTTTGACCTTAATACACATTTTATTAATTGTATCTAAAATTAATACCTAACATAACCTTTAAAATTATTAAAAGTCATATTAAATTTTAATTTATTTTGTTTTTATTAGAATACGCTGAAATTTTGTTCCTAACTCATGCGGAAAGTGTCAGCACTCGACTACTTCTTGCCTGCCGACTGCGGCCCTCACGTACAGGAAAATATGACTTTCCGCATTTGTTAGCAAAAACACTCGTGTTGAAAAGTATTTCCAACACGACTCTATTTGACCATATGTCACATGGTATCAATATGATAGCATATTTGATTTGACAGTTTGACTTGACAGATAAAGGATGAAGCAATGTAATAAGTTATAGTCAAGATTAGTGTTTAAACGTTGATTTTTACCAAGTGTGTGGTATTAATTATTGTTTTCTTAGGAATTAAAAAGTGCTTTTTGTGACATATTCATAGATGATCGTAGGAAGAAAACTGTACATTACTCATCTGAAAGTAAGTTCTCAACCTCCTCATTGAAAACTAGTGGTTAAATAGTATATTATTTTATATGGAGGAAAAGTAACTTTTCCTCCAAATAAAGTATGCTGTTTTTTCTTCAAATGTCGACAAATTAATGCAAAAACGTATCTTTTTAATAGTAATAATAATTATCATTTAAGATAAGTGGGTTCGCAAGGCGGCTTAGACCGGTGCGGTGTCGGTGAATAGGCTCAGGTTGTTGCTATAGTAATGTAACATAAAGCTGTCAGTGGACACTGTCAACAATAAATATATTTTTAAAATTGCGTCTTCGATTGCATTTTAATTCCGTATCGATAAGCAGTTATTGAGTAAGTTCGATTAAATAATAACCAATTTGTTCCTAAATTAGTGATTTTTCGAAATGCAGTCACAAATTGAGTGATAAATACAAATTTTAGTTTAATAACTCTTGAGTTGTTGACGCTTATTTTGATGTTTGTTTGTATTGTATCTATGTTGCTATGACAACACTTTTACCTCCGCCGGCGGAAAAGTGAAAAGTAAAGCTCCGGCGGAGGAAAAACGAAACTTCACTGCCGCCTACACAGTCGAGTAATGACGGATTTACTGACGTTTGAAGAAAAAATACATTAATAACTACTCTTGAAACTATACTTTTAACTCACCATGTAAAAAGGATACTTTTCACACGATGTGTGAAGAGATGTGTTTGATATGATATATCAACACTTCCACACACTGTGTGAAAAATGTAATGCTCAAAAGTGGTAAAATACGAAGTAAAATATTATAGATGCGGTGGTAGAAAAAGTGTAGCGTACAGCACGTGTGAAAACTACTGTTTTCAGCACTTGTTGCACAATAATAATATTATTATTTAACCTCTTGTGCATGTAGTTTTGGATTCTTGAAACCATATTTCGAGAACATGAAAAATAGAGTTATTTGAATTTTTGAGTCACCAATCAGAGTAAAGTGACAAGCAAACAAAAGTATCCTCACTTAGTTGTGTATAAAATAAGCATTCTGCGTGTGCGTCTGTGCTTTGGCTTCCTCGCTTTCATTGGTCAAAAAAACGTAACTAATTAGTTTTCAGTGAGGATTGATATATATCATACCTATTAGCATCCAAATGACAATCGCCAAACCCATGGCCCCTAAAACAGCCGGCTGTCTTAATGGTCTGTAAACCAGTATAATGAGGAAGCCTAATTGAAGCAGCCCCCCTACCAGCATGTAGGTGGGCAACCAGGGATTAGTGGGGCAAGACTGCAGGTTACGCGCTCCGAAAATTATTTTGGCCAATGGGAGCACCAAATGGACAACCATGCACATACGTCGCAGACCTAGAACCCATTGACAAAACTGACTTAATATTTCAATTATTTATCATTAAATATTTAATTGAGGATCTTTTTTTAATTAGTCGCCCAACTTACCTTGTGTATAACTCGGAATCGGATTGGGAATTCTTGGAGCTTAAACAGAAAACAACCTTATAGGTTAAAATATTACCTCACTAACCTAACAAAGTTGCCAAATATTTGCTATATGGATCTAATTCTAATATTTGCACTTTTCAATAGTTAATTAAGCAATGAGCGTTTAATGATAATTAATACACGAGTAGAAGAATTACGGCACGAACCGTAGGCGAGTGTCGTAATAAATGCGAATTCGGATAAAAGATATTGGTAATAGTCAAAACGTGAGTTGCATACACTATCTTATCTTTCTATGACCAGCCGTAATAATAAAAAATAAATACTAGGTACCTATAGGAGTTAGGAGCACAAGAAATATTTCGAGTTTGATTAATATCTATTTTTTATTTCAATCATATTTCGGTATGTTTGTAATTATTGTATCTTACGACAGAAAACTTTTATTACTTTATCGATGAACTTCTAGGATACTTCGCGTGACGCCATCTATATTATCAATCGGTATTTTTCTGACACTTGCGACATGTGAAATACACAGGGCTTCAGAGTTGCGCGCGCGTCACATTATTGACAAACACATGCGTTTTTTAATGTATTTTTACATTTCACTTCATGCAATGCCTTCCACTCGCTCCGGGGCGCAACCAAACAAAACTAACCCAAATTTAAAACAGAATCAAGCATAACCTTAAAAAAAATAAAAATCATCGACGGGAATTGAACCTGGGCCGCCGTATCACCAGCACAGCATTTGAACACTGCGCTACGAGGCCACTTGAAAGCAATTCGCTGGACCATAATAAAGATATGGTATTTGTCAACAATGTGTTGCGCGCACAACTCTGAAGCCCTGCGATGCTGTTAGGGCAACGCGGCCAAATGTAAAGCAAATATTAACAATGTTGCCAAATTGCTTTGTCAAAATAAATAAATAAAGTGTAAAAAATGGTTGTACGCCTTCGCTGCAGAGAAAAGAGTAGCCTACATCAAATACCTTAGCAACAAAACAGATGAATAAAGTCAGCAATACGTCACGTCACCGTAAGAAACAGAGCCAATGCTAAAATAACACAAATCAAAAAAGACTATTGGGAAAAGTTCTCCACCGACATGCAACATGACCTGTACGGAGGACAACGGATAATATGGAACTTCATTAGATCGCAGAAGAAACCAGTTAACGAACAAATCGCAGTCAATATTACCGCTGAGGAATGGACAAACCACCTCAAGAGGCTGTACAACACCGAAGAGCAAGCGGATCTATGGACCATGCCCAACAACATCGACAACTACATTATAAACAAAATAGAGATCAAAACAACAACCAACAAATTGAAGAACAGAAAATCACCAGGCCCAGATAAAATAACAAACGAAATGCTCAGATATGGGGGCGATGAGCTGATGATAGAACTATCACACCTTTACAGTATGATTATGTCCACAGGAGAAGTACCCCAGGAATGGAAATCTAGCATTACAATCCCTATCTACAAGAAGGGAGAAAAGAACGACCCAAGGAACTATCGAGGCATAAGCCTGCTCAACACCGCCATGAAGCTGCTCACCAAAATAATAACCCAACATCTATAAAGTACAGTCAGCATCAACGAAGAACAACAAGGCTTTAGGCAGAATAGATCAACAATCGACGCTATATTCATACTGCGACACATCATCGAGAAGTCCATAGAATTTAACAAACCCGCGTTCCTCTGCTTTGTTGACCTAACTCAAGCATTTGATAGAGTGCAACTAAAGGATGTGCTACAAATCCTGCAAAAATGAGGAGCTAACAACAATATAATCCAGGTAATAAAACAACTCAATACCAACAACAGTACAAGAATACAGTCAGGCACCTCAACCACAGAGGAAGTGCAGATATCGATAGGTATCAGGCAAGGAGATAGCCTGAGTCCGATGCTGTTCAGCCTGGTTATGGACCGCATCATAAACCGGGTGAAAGATGTGAGACGAGATTACAGAATGGGACAAACCGATTGCAAAATATTGTGCTATGCAGACGATGCGGTTCGCATAGCAGAAAATGAGGACAACCTGCAGCGAATGCTATTCGAGCTAAACCAGGCCGCAAAAAATATAACATGAGCATCTCGATACCGAAAACCAAATCTATGACCATAAGCAAGGAACCGATATGATGCAAGCTGGCATTAAACGACCAACCAATCGAACAAGTGATGAGCTTTGAATACCTGGGGATAATAGCTTCAAGCAGTCGAAATAGATATGACGAGGTGAAAGCACAAGTAAATAAAGCAGCAAGAGTGTCTGCCTGTCTACATATGTAATACTATTTGGAAAAACACATGTCGATAACCAGCAAGGCCAGGATCTACAGAACAGCAGTGAGGCCCATCCTCACCTACGCAGCGGAAACGAGAGCAGACACCAACCGGTCGAAAAGAGCACTACGAACGACCGAAATGAGGGCAGGGCCCTACGAGCGATCGTAGGCGTCACACTGAGGGACAGGCAGCGAAGCAATGAGATCCGGGAGCGATGCGATGGGATGCCAGATGTTGTTAGATGGTCACGAGGAAGAAGAAGAGAGTGGAGAGAGCATGTCGACAGGATGGGAAATGATAGACTCGCCAAGGCCGCATACAAGAAAAAACCGAACACGACCAGACCCTTAGGAAGACCACCAAAAAGATAGGCTGACTCCTGGACTTCATCGTCACAGGAGATCGAATAAAAAGTTGGAAAAAACAGGACATAGTCCTATTAAAAGAAAGAAGAAGAAGAGGAGATTGTTACACATGGACGTCCGCTCGCTACGCGGGCGCAACCAACAAAAGCTAATCCAAGGTATGCCCCAAATGAAGAAAAAACTTACAAACATAACCTTAAAAAATAAAAATAAAAGACAGATGGAATTCGGACCCGGGCCGCCGTGTCACAGGCACAGAATCTGACGAATGTACTACCAGAGAAGTTGGGAGCAACTCACTGGACCGTAATGGCATGGGTAATTCTGCAACATTGTTAACATTACGCTACATTTAGCCGCTCTTCATGTGAAAGCCAGCCGTGATGGTTTTGCTTATAAACTAATTGCGGGTTCCGTTGGTAAACCACTGGCCACTGAATGAATTTGTACCGTCATTCGCTCGTATAAGAGGAAAAGAGATAGAAATATACTCATTTTGCACTAGTTTTATCAAAATAATTAACATTTCGTGTTGCAATTAGTATTAACATTGTCGCAGTTCAAAGTTCGATTCAAAAACGTTTTATTTACTTACCGTCCAATGAATAATCTTTCCAAGCCAAATCAATTTTATCTTCGATCTTCATCTGTGAAATATTGCTTTTTGACTTCATTGTGTGCGCTCGTTGGGAAAGCAAGGGTGACGAGCAAATTTATTAAAGAAAAACTATTTCATTTCGTTCAAAATTCTCTTTGCGGTTAAATTATCTATTTTTTATACCTGTTTTAAGTAAAATTAATAATACTCATATTATACCCCACTATTTGACAGATTTCAACGTACTGGATTACTGGACTGGATGCGTCAAGAAAAAGCAGACAGTTAACAGTTTTGACTTTGACGGGTGGTTACGGAATTTTAATATACATGTTCAGCTTCTGCTGCATCTACATTGCATATAAAACGTTAGAAAGTCGCCTTTAGAAGTGAAAACTTCTTTAGGCGCGTTTTGCGTTATTTTTTTTGCGTAACGCTTCTTCTACTGGCATGTTCCCATATAGGTAGAGGGCTGAAATTTTCGGGGGATGTAGCCGGGGTAAAAAGAAGATCCTGGACGGAAACGGGACCCCGTCCCTCCCCCCGTTTGGCCAGGAGAGGGGGGAAAAGGAAAAACTTAAATAATTAATTTCGGGAGAACGGGAAGAGGTACGGGGTTGAAATTTTTATGGTAGATGCGCCCTATGGGGGGCCACCTTAGGCCATACGGGGGAGAAAACTGTTTTTCGCCCGTATCTCTGCAACGAAGGCTATTGAAGTTTTCACTATTACTGTGCGGTCTTAAGCACACTCCAATTTTTTTTATTATTGCCAATATTAATACAACACTCCCCCTCTCTCATGCCACGAATTTGAATATTGGTAATACATATACATAAATATATTTTTACATCATACATAGTGTTTTTGATTATATTTCTTAACTCAAATATAAAATTATTATTGTTACTCAACTCAAGTTTAAAACTATGACAGTGTTAGAGTTTTAAATATTATTTATTTTTCGTAAGCAGCAAAATGAAGGGCAGCCTCATTTTCGGAGTTAATTGGCACCATAACATGGCAGTCTGACAGGGCCGAAAATATTAATAAAAAACTGTCTACATCGATTACGTCTGACAATTTCATAAATTTAAGAAGTATATCTTAAATTTCGAAAATATTTCATAAATGTCTGAAATATTTCATAATTTTCTAAAAATTTTTAAATTCAGTATTTTCAATAAAGTCTCAATGTCTGGGAAATACTTCTTTTTTATAAATTCTCGGGAATTTAACGTTCGACATAATCGCACATGATTCTATTATACAGGGCACTTCAAAAACTCAGACTTACATATTTTATAATGTAACATTCTATATATGTATTTATATTTGTAGAATCGTTGTTTTTTATTCAAACAACGGTAGAATCAACGGCCGATATTTATAGACATTCCACTGGTTCGAAAAACTATCGCTTTCGGTACTCGTAATATAAATAACTATAATAACCACATTTCTATTACAGTTGGCAACTATAGTGCCCTCACGTTCAAGTTCAAGTTACGCAGGGAAGTAGGCTACTATATTATGGACTATTTTCTGCCCTCCATGTTTTTAGTAGTGACATCTTGGGTTACTTTTTGGCTGCAGGCAGATGCCAGTGCTCCGAGAGCTGTTTTAGGTAAACATAGTTCAATACCTACCCAAAAATGAAAATTTATCGGGTTATCTGTTATCTATATTCATTTATTTAAGTGTATCAAGAATTTTTGAAATGTGAGTTTTTCTTAACAATGGTGAATCAATGGTATTTATTATGTATTTCAAAAAATAATAACTTCCTATCAAAACTAGAATCTGAAAAAATTCGAAAATTCAACGACACAATTTATAAAAAAAAAGACTGCAGATGCAGAAATATCGGTTAGTTCAAATTAGGATTTATCATAGTCCAGAAAACTCAGGTCGTTAAAAGCCTCCTGAAAATACATAATGCCTAATACATAATGTATACTGTTTAAAAATAAAACCGTGTACAAGTATGAATAGTTGGAGATAAAATCTATATACACGATGTTCCTAAATGTCGCGTCAATATTGAAGGAGGTGATTCAACTAGAAATTTTAAGAAGAAAACTTTATATGAGTATATGTCCTAAATGGCTTAAAATTTGAAATAAATGTTTTTCATCGCGTTTTTAGATACCCATATCTTCCAATTTTTTTTGCGATAATTAATTTCAGTTTCGTTTACAAATTACAAACTAGAAGTAATCTCTGTGAAGCTATAATAATTCCTTTAAAAAAATCCGTACAGGAAATAAGGAAGTTGTTTTTTTTTTGGATTCGCTAAGACTCTCCGAACTTTTATTAGTGCGCCAGTGGCTTTTCCTGCATAGAAAATCCTATGCCCCATTTTGTTTTGTAACTTTTTGGTTTCTTGTACTTTTTTGATATTTTGCAATGTTTAGAAGGTATTTCAAAAAATTGCATGTGCTTTGTTAGCAAAAGTAATGAAAAGTGCGGGAAGCTCAAAGGAACCATGTAAATTTTATAATTGTGTTTCATATAAACTACTACTGTTCTAAATATGAATTAAATATTGCAAAAAATGTACGAAGTATATTCAAAAAACTACTACAAAAAATTAACTTCTGTGCACAGTATTTTAAAAGTTAAGCCATTTAGGACATAATGCTCATATGAAATTTCTTCTCAAAATCGCTTCAATATTGCTTCGATTTAACAAAGATCTACAACTTTCATCTGAAATATTTTTTGATCAGG
>MU182268.1:185286-204414 GCA_016904865.1 Pissodes strobi | reverse complement strand
GCGGAGGACATTCAGTATTATACATAGATGATCAAATTAAGTACGCGCATATGTTCCAAATAAGTGGTTAATAATGTAAAAAAGTAAACCATACATTAATTAGCCCGTAATATGACTTTTGGAACACCCGTTATAAATGATATCGTATCTATTTTTATTGTTTACTATAGACTAAATATTTTCCTAGCTCTAGACTGAATCTCCTGTTAAATTGATGTATAAAGTTTAGATTTAATTACACTGTATGTATTTATTATTTTCTATTTTGCCAGTAATATAAATAATTATTTTAAATTTAAAGGCCTGTTTTCCTTAACATATCATTATTGCAATTTTCATTTGGCCTCTAAAAAATGCAGTTTTGTAAACCGGCTTTAGCGTTTTGGAAAGGCTGTTTTCTCGCGGCAAATTAAGTTCGAACCACTATTTAAACCATGTTCAATTTTTTTATTAGAAGACGTCATCAATTTTGACCGCAAGAATATCCAATATTGAAACTAGAAAAAATTACAATAAAAGTAAAGTATTTCGGCATATTGAATCAAATGATATATCGAAACAATATATCGATATTAACGATGTATTGAAATATCGATATAAATAAGAATTTTGATATATCGGCAATATCGGTGCGGGGGACTTTAATCATAAACTATTCATCTTATAAGTTGCAATTTACTTGTTCAGCTAATATTGATATACTTAATACAGAGTGGCCACAATCATCAAATAATTCCAGCGATAAAAAAACAAGTTGAGCAAGGTCCGGAGAACGTGCAGGACATTCAGTATTATCATCGTTTATATAATCTTAAACAATGGTATTATACATAGATGATCAAATTAATTAATAAAATGGGGGCGTACTCGCATATTTTCCAAATAAATGGTTAATAATGTAAAAAGGTAAGCCATATTAATTATCATGCAATATGACTTTTGGAACACCCGTTATAAATGAAATCGTAGGTATGTATTTTTATTGTTTTCTGTAGACATCTACTAAATATTTCCTTTTTTAACTCTAGACTGAATCTAGTTTAAGTTGAACCATTAAGGTAATAATTTTGTATAAAATTTAGTCTTAATTACACTGTAGGTATTGATTGTTTTATATTTTGCCAGTAATATAAATAATTATTTTAAATTTAAACGGTTGTTCTTCTTAATATATCATTATTGAAATTCTTAATTGACCTCTAAAAATTGTAGTCTACGCCACTGGAAAGTAATAAATTCATTATTATTCGAATTCGCCAGAAGCCAGTTTTTTAACCGTTTTCTGGCGTCAATTTAGTTCGAACACAGTTTATACCGAAACTGTGGTTCGAACCTCTATATAAACCAAGTTCAAAATTCAAGAATACCCAATATTTAAATCAGAACAAATTACAATACAAATAATTTTCCTGACTACCACCTACGCCCAACTTTGTGTTGTATAATATAATAAATCAGTCGGAAATAGAGATGGGAACAAAATATTATATCGATATATTACGTCAAATGATACATCGAGACAATATATCGATATATCGAAAGAAATTTATCGATATAAATATGAATTTCGATATATCGGCAATATCGGATCGGATGAGATTTTAATCATTTTAAATTATTCATGTTATAAGTTGGAATTTTCTTGCTCAGATAACATACATATAATGCAGAGTAGCAAAAATCATCAAATAATCTCAGAGATAAAAAAACAAGTTGAGCAAAGTCCGGAGAACGCCGAGGACATTCAGTATTATACATAACATAAATAATTATTTTAAATTTAAACATATGCTCTTCTTAACATATTGTCACGGCTAGCTCATCCGAATTTTGTGCTACCCTATAGAAGTAGCCTTGTCGCGTCCACGTATGAGTCACAGCCGGCCGCGAAGATTCAGGATCTCGATTTCTTGGTCGAGAATATTGTCAAAGAGGATTTGAGCGCCAACCACCACGTGTGGCAGAGGTTATGGCTTGGAGTGATCCTCTTGGCTCTTGCAGGGTGCGTAGCGCAGATGATGATGATGACAGAGGACAGAAACTCGTTTCGTACTAAAGATATATCTATTACTGCCCAGTTTTAGTATACATGAAAGTATTCACTTAGGTTGCTAACTATGTTTAAATCTATTTCACCAGAGGAGCGTGGAACGCATGACTATTCGTTGAAGACTTATCGGACGCCACCCATTCGGTTTCATGAGACAAATTGAGACTTCCTTGAAATACTTCTTTCTTAAATTATGTTGATGCTATGAGAGTTGCTAGGGTTACTTTATATATCTGACTTTAATTAACTTATTTTTATTATTCTTTTAACTGACGTGTTCTAAGAGAAGATTATTTGTGCATTCTCCGCAATGAATAAAGAATAGGAAGGAAGGAGCAAAATACATATTGACATTAGACCGGAATGGTTCTTGCATATGGCGACCCAGATTACCAGTGGCGTCTCCTAAAACGATTGCACAACAAAAAAATAAATACTTATACTATGTATTTATATAGTTTTGTTGTTTATTACTTACTGGTACAGTGATCTCAAAAAAAGTTAAAATTTATAAATATTGCCAACATGTATATAAAAATACGTGCGTTTTTTTTGTGGATCATATAAATGTTTTAACTTTGTTAGATACTTTAGGTATATTCGAAACATAAAAATTAAATTCCTTAGGATAAATTTCACATGTGTAAACTTCATTTTATTAGCTAAATACCTATGTAAAGAAATCTTGGGAAAATACCAAGAAAAATTTTGTTTTCCCTATAATGGGTCTATGTTTTCCCATTAATTTTGTTGGAAATATATACCTGTTTTCTAGGTTAATAGGTAAAGTGAAGTTTTAAATAAATAACATCACCAATTGACAATTATTCTAAATTACACGAATGATTATTACATGATGGTTACGAGGTATGTAAAAAGCAGCACTTATCCGAAAAGAAACGCAACTTTCTGTTTTTTTTTCGATAATTTTTGTATCTAAATGTAAATGTAAACATATAAGTTTAGGCACCTGAAATTTACATACAGAAGTTTAATTTTCATATTTGAAATGGAAAAGTATCAACTATAACGTTAAAAATGTTATACGTTAAATAGCTTGCCTTTAAAATAACACTAAAATATCTAATAAATTAGTCGTCCTTAAGATATTTTGTAAAATTGTCTGTAAATTGCTGTCATTTACATTTTTTTTTTGATTTTTCTTTCCAGTAATGCTTTTTTAGTACTTAAACGACTGAGTAAATAAAATGAAAACGAATTTATGCAAATTTGGGGTTGGATTCGTTTTAAATAAGGCATTACAGTATAATATATTATATTATATGACTCATTCTGACGTTATGTTTGGGTGCTTCCTACGTTTTGATGGTATTTCTTGTGTTTAAAGGTATTTTTTGCGATTTACTTTGATTTGGAACATTGTTTATTTCTTTAGTAATATTATTGTAGATATTGCGTTAATTCATATAGTGTGATATTTAGTGGTAAAGGTGTGTATTTTGGATTAATGAAGCAAAGTAAACATGGTTAGTTGTGCAGCTTGTGACTCTTCTAAAACTCCAACAAATTCAGAACTTGGAATAACATTTCATCGGTAAGTAGGTAGCTACTTTACCCCTTATTTTTCTGGTTTTTACCATTTAATAAAGCAAAATTATAAATTGTCTAACTGTTAACAAATAGGTGACAGATCTAATTATGGGCATACCCGTAAAACAAATTGCATTAAAAATCAATTTTTGCAAGAACATTGGACAGTGCTAAAAGTAATAAATACTTTTCTTTTATACTTGACATGTTAAAGTTTATACTGCCAATAAACTGTTAAAATTAGTTATTTGAATATATTTGGGCATTTTAAATGCAAAAATAAGCAAAATATGGTTAGATAATAGTGGGGTAGTTTTGAAGTGTGCTTCTTATTAAAAAAAAATATGTACTACCAAATTTTATTGAAGAAGCACCCTTCAAAACTAATGCACTATTCTCTAACCATATTTTGCTTATTTTTGCATTTCAAGTGCCCAAATATATTCAAATAACTAATTTTAGCATTTTATTGGCAGAATAAACTTTAATATGTCAAGTATAAAAAACAAGTATTACTTTTAGCACTGTCCAATATTCTTCCAAAAATTGATTTTTAATGCTATATTTTTTACAGGTACGCTCATGATTA
Source organism: Pissodes strobi (assembly GCA_016904865.1). Classification (NCBI taxonomy): domain Eukaryota; kingdom Metazoa; phylum Arthropoda; class Insecta; order Coleoptera; family Curculionidae; genus Pissodes; species Pissodes strobi. The sequence goes on along the minus strand of MU182268.1, from coordinate 200,224 downwards.
GATCTGTCACCTATTTGTTGTCAATTAGACAATTTATAATTTTGCTTTATTAAATGGTAAAAAATAGAAAAATAAAGGGTAAAATACCTACTTACCGATGAAATGTTATTCCAAGTTCTGAATTTGTTGGAGTTTTCGAAAGAATACAAGCTGCACAAGTAACCATGTTTACTTTGCTTCTTTTAGTCCAAAATACACACTTTTACCACTATATATATATATAATCTATATAAACACTATATGAACTAACGCATTATCTACAATAATATTACTAAACAAATAAACAATGTTCCAAATGAAAGTAAATCGCAAAAAATAGCTTTAAACACAAGAAATACTATCAAAACGTAGGAAGCACCAAAACATAACGTCAGAATGTGACATATTAAGGTTCCTCCGCAGCCTCCTCGATGTCTCAGGAGTTCGTCGCACGTATTAAGTGTCAAACGGCGCACAAGCTCCTTCCTTTCTCTTCTTTATTCTTTGATTCTCCGTAAAGGAACTAAATGCGAAAGAGAGTTTAACCCCCCGGAGTCTTTCGCGTTAAGGTACAAAATAACTCAGGTTGAACACCCAAGAGCCTTTCCCGTACCTATAGGTACAAAATAGCTCTAGATGAACAGTGGGGTGTTGCCAGAACGCTCCCTAAAGGATCCACGAACTGAACCAAGTTGTCGTTTACTCGGTCCGCTCGATCTTTTATACTAAAATTTGTTAAATATTTAATGATTGTTTTTAAAACATGTTTAGATAATAATCAACTTTAGACTGAGTGTTCTTTTTTAGTGAATATGATTTCTAGTTTACAATATTATAGAGTGGCCTCTCTTCTCCGGGAGTATTCGTGACAGATTTTAGATTGTATATAAATAGCGGATAGCGGCGAGTTGCAGTTAGTTAACCACTGTTGAATTGTAAAGAGCTATTAGTTGTAAAGTTATAAGTGTAGTTTAGTGCGCTTAATTGTACAGAGTGATAAAGAATAAAGAGAGTATTAGTTTAAAATAGTAAAAGTTGTAATATCGTTCAGAACCCACGGGAAAAACGTAACATTTTTATTAGTTGGATTGTAAAGTTGGATTGTAAAGGGACCGGACTTTGAAGTATTCATCGAGAAGAGAAGAGCGTACAAGTACGTCAAAGAGACCGTTTTGATTGGTGGATTATGTGGTGAACATTTAATAACATTCTATGGTCAATACAAGCAACAAACGGTAAAAATGGAGCAAATAAATAAAATGTTGGCCGAGTTCATGGAAAATCTAAATGCTGAGAGGCAGGCAGAACAGGACAGGCTTCAGAAAATTTTTCAAGGTCAAGAAGATAAAAAGCAAACGGATCGGGAATAGGATGAACGTAGAAAGCAAGCGGATCGGGAAGAGGATGAACGTAAAAGGCAAGCAGAACAGAACCGGCTTCAGAAAAATTTACAAGACCAAGAAGATAAAAGGCAAGCAGAACAGAACCGGCTTCAGAAATTTTTTCAAGACCAAGAAGAGAAAAGGTAAGCAGAGCAGGACCAGCTTCAGAAATGGATGCTGGAAAATTACAGAAAATATTGGATGGGCAAAAAGAGAAATTTGAAAAAGAAGTAAACAATATACAAAGAGAAGTTGGAACTGTACAAAAAGAAGTGGAAAATGTACAAGAAAAGTTGGAAATGTAAAAAAAGATGTTCGAAATGTACAAAAGGAGACGTACAGAAATAAATGAAGAGTCTACAAGCAGAAGTTACCATACTAAAACATCAAGGACCCACCGAGAGGGTATTCGCCACAGGACGAACTATCAAACCTCCAACGTATGACGGTCAAACATCGTGGACAATGTACAGGAGACAATTTGAAGCCGCTGGGGCAGAGGTTAGACATCTCATTCAATTTGCGTACTAGGGAGCAACAGAATAGTTTCAAAAGGAACTTGCTGCCCAATATTTCGTGGATGATATCAGAGATCCAGAAACTCAGAAGATGTTACGTCTAGCTAAATTTGATAACAGCCGTGAAGTAGAACCCTAGAAATTGAGGCAGCCTGTAACATCTCTAAGCCAACAATCACGGCCCAATCAATCCAGGAAGAAGAGCTGGCGAAGAGTTGTGAATTAACTGATATGGGCGGTATTTTGAGGCAATTAACCGACGTTCTTCAGGCCACGGGGAGATTCCGGGAGCCACTAGAAGTTAGGTCATGCAACCAAAATGCTATTAGTCAGTGCTATAGATGTGGCAAAGCTGGATATTTCAAAAGGGACTGTCAAGCACAGATATTCCAGGAGCCACTGGATGTTACACCATGTAACCGAAATGCTATAAATCAGTGCTATAGATGTGGCAGGACTGGGCATTTCAAAAGGCATGGTCGAGTACAAAGACTCCGGGAGCCACTAGAAGAGAGGCCACCTAACCGAAATATTTCAAATCAGTGCTATAGATGTGGCAGAACTAAGCATTTCAAAAGAGACTGTCAAGTACAAAGATTCGGTGAGCCATTAGAAAATAGAGCACGTAACCAAACTGTTTCAAATCAGTGCTATATATGTGGCAGGACTGGGCATTTCAAGAGAGACTGTCGAGTACAACTACGGCCTACATCTCCATCCAGCAGTTCAAAGTCAAGTCAGGAAGAGTTAAAACTATATGGATTTAAGGCTAAGCACAGGGAAGGAAGATGACATATTAATACAGATGCTTTATCTAGAAGGTCATGCGAGGATAATGATAAACATTGCCAAAGAATAGACCAACGAGAAGGAATCATTCCCATTAGGCGAATCAAGTTTAAGGTTGGTCAACAGTGGACCACAGAGCAACTTAGAAAAGATCAGCTTGAGGATAGTGAAATAGCACTACTGCTAAAAGCAAAAGAAGAACGTCAACCAAGACGAAACTGAAGAGATATTTCAACTAAGAGATTTACTTTTAAATCTCTGTGGGCTCAGTGGAACTCCCTGGTAGTTGAAAATCGACTCCTTAAACGAGCCTGGGAAAGCGCTGATGGAATTAGTGAATTAGTGAATACGCAGTTAGTGGTACCAAGGAAGAGGGTATCGGAAGTCCTGGAAGAAGTATACATAATGGAAAGTTTGGTGCTTATCTGGGAGTTAACAGAACGATTGACAAGATCCGCGATAGTTTTTACTGGATCAACTACTGCCAGGATGTGAAATCATGGTGTCGGCAGTGTTCAACTTGTGCCTCATGTCAAGGACCCCAGACAAGATCTAGTGAGAAGATGAAACAATGATGTGGGATTACCGTTTGAACGTCTCGCCAGTGACCGAATGAAGGCTCGATATGATCTCCAAACTAACTCTATGGGATTTCAGATGAATGATAAAGTCTGGTTCTGGTTATATAATCCGCAATGGAAGAAAGGAAGATCTCCCAAGCTAACGCCAGTATGGGAAGGGCTCTATACAGTCATCAAAAGAATTAATGACGTAGTGTATAGAATATAGAATTCAACGTAGCCTCAGAAGCAAATTGAAAGTTGTCCACCTCGACAGGCTCAAAGCATATGACGGACATGAAGTAGCTGATCGGGACGACCAGGTTTAAGAGGGAGGCAATGTCACGGCTAGCAACCATCCGAATGTTTTTGTTCTACCCTATAGAAGTAGCCTTGTCGCGTCCACGTATGAATCACCGCCGCCGCCGGCCGCGAAGATTCAGGAACTGTGGAATTATTTCGATTCCTTGGTCGAGAATAGTATAGAGTGGCCTCTCTTCTCCGGGAGTATTCGTGATAGATTTTAGATTGTATAAAAATAGCGGATAGCGGCGAATTGCAGTTAGTTAATCATTGAGTGTTGAATTGTAGAGAGCTATTAGTTGTAAAGTTATAAGAGTAGTTTAGTGCGTTTAATTGTATAGAGTGATAAAGAATAAAGACGGTATTAGTTTAAAATAGTAAAAGTTGTAATATCGTTCAGAACCCACGGGAAAAACATAATATCATTACCACAATTCTTATCTGGTCTTTACAAAATGCAGTCTACGCCAGTGGAAAACTCGCCAATTCGCCTACGCCTAGCAGCATTTTCCCGACTACCTTTTTCTTTTTAATATAATATCTTTTATCTATGCTGACTACCAACTGCGGCCAACGTTGTGTTGTATAAGTAGGCAATAAATCAGTCGGAAATAGCGATGGCACAAAAATATGTATGGATATGGATATACTAAATCAAATGATACATCGAAAAAATATATCGATATTAACGATAGATCGAAAGAAATTTACCGATATAACGTGAATTTCGAGATATCGGTAATATCGGCTCGAAGATCGGATGGGACATTATTTTAATTTTCTTGTTTAGCTAATATTGTACGCTCTCCTTAAACACAGCTCATGCCTTTTTATGAAACTTAATTCCAAACTTTGGAATGCCATTATAACTAATTATTTAAAAACAAATCAAAATACACATTGCCAAAATTATTAACTCAATGCCTACGTATACAACACGAAATTTCCATCCATTTAAACCGAATGATACGCGTCCTGCCTCTCTTTAATTTTTCAATACAGGGTGGTATTTAAATACTAACCCAAACTTCAAGAGATATTCTTTGAGGGATTTTACGACAAAATATTTATATAAACATAGGTACAGAAATGCAAAAAAATGTTTTTTTTTTAATTTTAATAATCATTTGGTCGATTGTGTTGAAATTTGGCAGGGGTCTTTACTGCAGTATGGGCCAATTTGGACCTAATTTGATTAAAATTAATTATTATTAAGTCCAGTGGCGTCTCGGAAGGCAACCTACTGGATACTTTTGACAAAAAAATATACATCACTCATTTTTTAAGAATTCTATGTTTTTAAATTTAACAACTAAAAATACAACTTTGCTATCCCTTGTATTATTTTCGTATCTTGCTTAGTTTTTGAGAAAACAAATAAAAATCACTTTTTGTGATAGTCTAGGGACGGACATGTAATAGTGGTTTTTATTTTTTCCTAAAAACTAAGCAAGATACGCAGATAATTCAAGGGACAAAAAAGTTGCAATTTTAGTTCCTTAATCAGAGATAAACACAAAAATTAGAAAGAAGTCAGTGGCGTACACTACCGTTTTTTTTTCTTAAACGTGAACACCCTGTATTTTGGAAACAATGCATTTTCGGACCTATGTTTATATAAACTTTTCATCTCAAAATCACTCAAAGAGTCACCTCCTGAAGTTTGGCTACGTACTTAAATAACACCCTGTATATAACTATTTTAAAGGCTTTCTCGAGTAATTCCACAATGATCAGGTTGCCTAGTGAGGTCTACGACATTTGCTTTAATTTAAGTGATCCTAGTCCACTAAGGGTGGATGCACACTGTAATAAAATCCTTGATGTTGCCACGTTAGACAGCGTCAACTTTTAGGTTAGGAGGCTTCGTTCTGTGATTTTTTCTGGTTTAAAGCATGTACCAGTTGGGTTAGACTTAATTGAGATTGAAGCGGAAGCGCGAAAGAAATTTTTCAAATAGAAATTAAAATCTAATGATTGCACAAACTCCCGTCACAATACAATAAAAATTAATCTGACAACGCCGCTTAATTTTTATTTAAAAAACCCGTTCCAATTTATGCACTAAAGCACAAATTGGACCAGTCGTAAGCCTGGATCAAGTGTGAAGGAAGCCCTTCGAAAATAGCATTTAACAAAATGGAAAACATGGAAGGGACTTTTGTAACACTGTCAGAAATGAAACCTAAATGTCATAAAAATTTTAGATTTAATGGTCTCTAAAACATATCAAAGATTAACGAAAATTCATTTACCCTTAAAGAGTAGGCCAATGCACTATTTCTAATAAAACCCTGTATCATCTTTAATATTCGAAGTATGAGAATAAAAAAATAAAATACTCAGAAAGGATCAATCATTAATTTGGCATTCTCGAATGATATCGAATTTCATTCGTTCACTCTACAGAGTGTCCCAAAAATTGACAAAAAAACATTACTTTCTTTTTAGCCCTGTATATGACATTAGGAACAACTGTTTAAAATCAGCAATACCTCTAACGTATACTTAAAGAACCCGGCTACAATTTAACAAAAAAAAGACAAAATCGACTGAAGGGTTCCAGACAAAATTGAAGTCAAACTTAGCGTAAATTTTGCCCGTTCCCCTAATTATGCCAGTATGTGTAGAAGTGAAAGTTGGAACAGCAAGTTGAAGAACTGAACATTAAAAACTGCCGATGACGATGAGGATAGTGATGAAGATGTAGATGTTAGCAATTAATGACTTTTAGAAAAATTATCAAAGTTAAATGTTTATTTACGTTTTTTTTTAATTTTTTAGCGTTCGAGATAGATTATACGCTTATTTTAATTTACTCGTGAATTTGAAATACTTTCAATTTTGGCAGGGCCGAACATCAGGAGAGAGTTAAAGATTTATTCTTGAAAACCTAAATTACAAAAGTAAACGGAATATACGATGATATCAGCAAAAATATGAAATATGCAGAGCTCTCTACCTAGGGTTGTGTAACTAAACGCGGACCGAAGAATACTAAATTTTATTTTTAGGTTAAGACCGAAAATAGGCCTGCTTGGCGACGCACTCGCCAGTGTGTACCCTCCCAGCAAAAAAAAACAATGACCATCGAGCGCAGTTCCTGAAATACAGCAGCTGGCCTGAACTGTAAAGAATTCCAGGAAGGAAACCTTAATAAAAAGAAAAAGGACCAAAGAGAATTGGGCTCAATATTGTGGCAAAAACCCATAGCTGGTTAATGGGGACACCAGGTAGAAAATTCTGCCATAACAAAATATGGTCAACTATCTTATAAAAGTAAATTCGAAATGTTTAAATAATAGCTTGATAAATAATACATATATAAAGTACACATTACGTGGAAGCATTCGCCCACATCACCCCCCTGCCAGTGATAAGGCTAAGAAGGTCCAGCCTGGAAACGATCATGAAATCTAACTACTCGGCCTCTCTGGGTGGTTCGTCGCTGTTCAGCAGGAGCAGGATTCACATCAGCATAGTCGGCTGCAGGCACGTCTGTCGGCGGAGGGACGACCTGGGTGGCTGGAACGATGGTGTAGCTGTGTTGCAGGGTCTGCGGTGGGGCGCCGACGTCTTCCAAGTCATCTGATAACATAAATGCCGGTTTGAGACGTTCTATGCTGACTGTGACGTCACGGCCGTACATGGGGATAATAAACGTCTTATCGGACCTTTTAAAGACCTTAATGGGACCATCGTAAGGCTGCTCCAGTGGGGCTTTGGAGGCATCGTGCCGTAGAAACACATAGTTTGAGGTCGCAAGATCCTTGTGCACGAAGATTTTCCTGCAACCATGTTGGGTGCCTGGTGTTGGTCGAAGTTCTTGCATGTGTTCTCGCAGTTTCTTAATAAACTCAGGTACGCTGCTGTCTGTCTGACTATTTGCGAAGAGAAATTCCCCGGGGAGTCGGATGGTCTGTCCATAGACCATATCCGCAACATTGGACTGGAGGTCTTCTTTCCAAGCACAGCAAATGCCTAAGAGGACTGTTGGTAAGGTGTCGATCCATCGCTGGCTGGGGTGGCACCTGATAGCCGCCTTGAGCTGACGATGGAATCGCTCTATCATGCCATTTCCTGCAGGATGATATGCCGTGGAGCGCAGGTGAGTTGTACCTGTCAAGCGGTTCAGGTGCTTGAACAAGTGCGACTCAAATTGACGGCCTTGATCGGTTGTGACTCTTAGAGGCGTGCCAAACCGACATATCCAATTTTTGTAGAAGGCTTCGGCTACAGCAGATTCTTGGTCTTGCAGGGGAACAGCTTCAGGCCAACGAGTAAAGCGGTCAATCATCATGAGGCAGTAGCGAAACCCATTAACTGTTGGCATTATCACACTGTCCATGTGTATATGCTCGAACCTTCTTTGCTCGCTGACACTCTAGGCAAGTTTTAGCCCAAGCTCTGCAGTCTTTCTTGATGGATGGCCACACAAAACGTTGCGTTACCATCTTGACAGTTGCATTGGCTCCGGGATCAGAAAGGCGGTGGACAGTGTCAAATGCGGCTCTCCTGAAAGGTTTGGTAATAAACGGTCGAACTGCTGCAGTAGAAACATCGCATAATAATAAGGTATTGGTTCCGGGAATCTGCATGCGCTTCAACTGCAGAGAAGAGTTCTCATGCTGCCATTTCTGGAGTTCCATGTCGTTTTTCTGCGATGTAGCGAGGACTTCAAAGTCTAGAATAAATTCTAGTTGTTAAATGCGCGATAAAGCAACTGCCACTACATTGTCTTGAACCGGAAACGTGCCGAATATCGGTGGAAAATTTTATTCAAAAAGAAAACCATTATTAATGGTATGTTAGTTATTTGGAAAACATTATTTTTAATATCTGAAATACTACGAAGTATGAACTTTCCAACCTCAACATTACGAGAACTTTAAAAATCCAGTGTCGGTATTTTTTTCATTACCTTGGCCTGTTAATTATTATCTTTATTTTTAAAATAATCTGCCTAAGTTTTTTTACCCTATATTTAGAATACATTATGTACAAAAGCATATATATTTGCATTAGTTTTATAATGTGTATTAATGTAAGGAATTAAAGGAATTTGGTTAAATCACCGAGGATTCGCGAAAAAACTTAATCGGAGTTTTACTAGTTGATACATCCCGAGAAATGAGTTATTAATTAACTAACTAATCCCTTGTAAGCATACCTCGAGATTAATCACCGTTCCTAAATTAATTGTAATTTAAACGACTTTATTGCATTGCTTTTTTATGATGCCTTATATAGCGTCTTTGTACAAATATTTACGCGGCACTTCCACCTCACACTAGTTAGTAGCAACACAACCGTAATTACCGATCGTACACATTAAATACGGACAAATGCAAACAAAAAAAAAATAATACACATAAAAAATATCGAAAGCAAACAATAATTTTACTACTGCGAGCTTATTAGCATATATTCACTAAACACAAATATAATTATTCGCAACGACCGATATTTTTATGTGCACACACTAAGCGGGGTCTTTATTTTATCTCTTTACACCTCGAGTGATTTAATTTATGGTATCAAACTATTTCGTATGTCATTAAGCTTTTGCAATTTTCAGTTTGCGGTTGAAACTTTTTAAAAATAGTCATGGCGAATGTCGCGGAACGAGCCGTGTTCTTCCTGATTTTGAACGGGTTTTGGATAGAGATTGCCAAATGTGACACCAGGTAATAGATTTGTAATATGGTAGTAATTATATTGCTATTATGGCTAGGTTTATTAACATTTTTGACCCAAATGAAGAATACATAGATTGTAGTATTTGTATAACAAAAGGCAAGAGCCATTTACGCTGCCCCTTCTCCGTCGCCCCTAGAAACCATTGTCGCTCAGCCCACAATTTATGTTAGATGGAAGGGCTCTAGCCAACTGGCCTTAGAAAGTATTCTCGATAGTTATATCAAAAGTTGTGGAGATTTTAGTGAGAATATTTAAACATTTTTGTGTAAGACTTGGGGTATTTTTCTAAATTACTTTAGTCGAGTTTTATTAAAAACATTTGGCGGAAAAATGTCAAAGATATCTACCACAAATGGTACCTATATGATAAGATTATATGAGGTTCTTTTTAAGGTATTTATTTTACAAATTTACACTAAAACAAAATAAGACAAGTATTAAATAAATTGGTTAAGTTTAATCCTGATTAAATACACAATAATGGTTATATACGTTACAGGAATGTTTCTTTTGTTGTTGAAGTGTAGAAGATGTTGTTGCCATGTTGATTGTTGGTTGCGGTTTATTTTGGAGATAACCTATACATGCTGAAGGCTGGGCCATCCCTGAATATTTTTTCCAGCATGAAACCAGCATCCTTTTCTCTGCTAATTGTGGTTTTCTGTTGTTACATTTGTCCTTCTTTTCCCCACTGCTTATTTAGCAGCTGACCCGGACACATGTTTAGAAGTTTTAGAGTTCGGCATAAACCATTTCGAACTTGTTAAATTGTTGTCTCCATCCTGTTTTGTTTTGAAAAAAATGGTATTATATCTTCACCTGCCCGTTTCATCGCCATTATTATTCACTCCCATCTTAAAAAGAAGACTGGGCAGCGTCTTGCTTCTCCGCCACGTCATGTCAGTTCTACCAAAGCAACATGGAGGAACTGGCATTCTACCTCCTCCGATTTTTCTTCACCCCATTTTATCATTTTTTATACTCATCATAATGTTCTTACTATTTGGGTAAATTAGTATTTTTTTGTTAATTCCTTTCGTTTGTTCTTTCTAGCATACCTGGCTTTTTTGAATGCATCAAAAGACTGATACTTTTCTTGCAGCATTCGGACTGTATTATTCTAAATAGTTTTTACAACTCCTTCTTTGTCTTTTTTGCCAATGTTGCCTCATGCTATGAGCTGAATCGTCTAAATTTTTTCCCAAATCCGCAATAAATATTTCCGCTTCTAATTTATAATTTCGTAAGCCATAAAAACGTGCCAACTGGTTCCATCTGTGTCTTCATTTTTATTATATTTTTGGGGTCGTTTTTTTAACATTGTTGCGAATTTCTTCAAAAGAAGCGCCTACAAAACGATCGAAACTCGTATTTTAAAAAAAATACGGTGTGTGCTTGTCCACACGGCAGAAGTGCAAACTTCTTCTTCTTCCGGTCCCATATGCATCCTGCACGTTGGGGATCTTCCGCACATTCCTCAAATGATTGTAAGGCGTTGTCTTGTTCCCGACGAAATATGGTTGCCACATCTGACACCCCGCTCCAATTCCTGATGTTTCAGAGCCACAAGTGCTGTTTTCGTCCGGGTCCCCTTCCGCCTTCCATCTTGCCCTGTAGGATCAGCTTCGGTATGGCTTAGCGTGGTCCTCTCAGGATGTGTCCCAGGTATGACACTTTCCGGGTTTTAACTATGTTTAGGAGCTGTCTCTCTACACCTGCTCTCCGGTGTATGAGATTTTAGATAGTCTGTGGAGAGTTCACATCTCGAACGCTTCAATCCGATTGCGTGATCTTACTTTGGTTGACCATGTTTCAGCCCCGTATAACAAGATAGGCCACACATAGCATTTTATTACTCTTAGTCGGAGGTCCAGGAGCAAGCATTGCTGTAGGAATACACCCTGAAGTCGTCGATATACCGTTTTGGCCATGCCGATTCGAGTCTTAATTTCCTCGTCACAGTCCCACGCGCTGTTAACAACAGATCCGAGGTACCGAAATCTCTTCACTTGTTCGATGTTTTCGCCCTCTACGTCGTTTTTCGTTTTGAAGATGTTAATATGCAGGCCGTACCGTCGACCAATGCCATTTATCTTAATTAAAAGATGCTGAAGATCCTCCAAAGTGGAGGCCAACACCACGGTATCATCGGCGTATCTGATATTATTGATGGGTCTTCCATTTACCTTGATACCCCTGAGTTCATTTTCGAGAGCAATCTGAAATATTTTCTCGACATAAATGTTAAAAAGCATCGGAGACAAAATACAGCCCTGTCGCACTCCCTTGGTTACATCGAAAGCCTCGGTTGATACTGTGTCGTTTATCTTCACCTCGGCCTTCTGGTTCCAATATAGTCGTTTTATGATTTGAATATCCTTCTCATCTATCCCGTAGTCTTGCTAAAGGTGAATCATGTTTGACATTATCGAAAGCTCTTTGGTAATCAATAAAACAGAGAAAGACGTCCTGTTGTTGATCATAGCACTTTTGTACCAGAAGCTTTACCGAGAATAAAGCTTCTCTTGTTCCTAGTCCCCTGCTCATTTCTTCACATTGTTTGTTATGTTTCCTACGGTGAATTATTCTGAGGAAAACCTTAAGTGCATGACTCATCAGGCTAATAAGTCTAAAGTCCTCACATTGTTTGTGGGTATTTTTCTTAGGAATGATAACAAAAGTCGATCTAAGCCAATTTTCCGGTAGCTTGTGGGAGTCATATATTCTGTTAAATAGACGTGTTAAATTGTGTATATCCACTTGTTTTGGCACTTCAGCATATATGTTATCATGTCCTGGACTTTTACCGTTCTTCAACAGTCCTACAGCTCGCTCCACTTCGGACCTAATGATAGTTGGACCGCTCATTTGATTATGCAAGGTTACCACGTTGTCTTCTCGGTTATCGCGAAAAACGGTTGTTGCATATTTTAACCAAGTCTGCTTAATTTCTTCCTGATTTACAATAAGTCTTCCTTGATCATTTGTAAGTGATGTTAGCGGTTTATTCCTGTTACTGCCTGTTATTTGTTTTAGTTTTTTATGGAAATTAAAGCTGTCATGGAGACTGTGAAGATTTTCTGCTTCTTCACATTGGTTTGTAGTCCAATTCACCTTAGCATTTCTTATTTTGTTTCTTATGGTTCGGTTATACTCTTTATATCTATCAGTTTGGGTTTTCACTAATCGTCTCAGTTCCACTAGGTCTAATATTTCTTCTGTCATCCAGGGTTTTAGACTTGTTCTTTCATCAGGGCCAAGGACAGTTTTTGTGGCCACATTTATGTTGGTTTTAAGCCTTTTCCATATTTCTTCAGGATCGTCTTCGCAATCAGGATTGTTTGTCAGGCAGAGTTTTTGAAGTTCGGCTCTCATGTTTTCTCTTGTGTTTGATTCAGTTAGACTTCGTATATTAGGTTTTGGCTGTATCTTCCTCCTGTTTAATAGTTTCAGTCTGAAGTTAAACTTTGCGATCATGGGGCTGTGGTCCGAGCCAATGTCCGCACCTTGATAGGCAACTACGTGCTTTATACTGTTCTAGTACCTCCGATTTATGAGTATGTTGTCTATTTGATTCCTCACTCTGTCTCCTGGTGATTTCCACGTGTAGAGACGTCGTGGATGAAGTTTAAAGAATGTATTTTTGACGACGAGCTGATGTTCCTGACTAAACTGAATTAGCATATCTCCAAAATTGAACGTTAAATTTAACACTCAATGGTGGTACATATAGGACCACACTCAATAGGGTATATTAACCAATCAGCTAAGCTTGTAAAAATGATATTTTTGAAATGTTTCTTTACTTTGTGTGTTATTTTTCTAATTTATGGCTAGGTACATTTACACTATCGTGTGTAAATTAATTAAAATGCAGTGTTAACATTAACACTCACATATTCTAAACATTACTATCTAGGGTGTAAAAGAAACAATGATAGGTGTAAGTAAACCATTTTTCAATGGTAATTTGTGCCTATTTAGTGTAAATAACATATTATTCTAGTGTAAATTTGATTCCATTTGGGTGTACATTTACTATTGCGAGTGTAATAAAATAATCTACCCAGGGCTAGTATACTTTTCATTTTCTTTAAGTCATTGAATCACCTATCAAAATAACCGGGCGTTTATAATAAAAAAACTTCTTTTTCATAGACATAATTGTGCATTCAAGATGTTTGACATTATAATATAAACCTTCGCTTAGTTTGATACATGATTGAATTTCTTGATCAAAGCCGAAAGTATCAGCCCTTACATATACATTTTTCAGATCGCTTGGAAAAGGTTTGTTTAAATGAATGAAAATGTTAAGAATTATTTATCGTTTATTAATAAATCAAATGATAATACTGATAATGCAAAAACCGATTGATTTTTTTCGTTATACTTATTATTAAATCGTTGAACAACATGGCAAACTTAATGGTATATCTCTAGTTTAATAACTTATTAAATTGAACATATTTATGTACTTTTAATGTACCTCACTCTTAAGCTTAATAAAACAAATAACCTAATAAATATATGAATACTTAGAACACTAAACAACTAATGCTTTGGAACAATATAAATAAAGAAAATGTTCATTCTTACACCAAAGAAGGTCAGGATTTTTTCCAACTAAATATCTCAAACGATTTAGAAGCTAGAGCCTGGCTAAATCAGTCTGGAACACCCTGTATAGAGGAAAATAATTTTAGATTATTCGTCTTTTGACCTTAATTGTAGATATAGATACAATAACTTTTGTATTTAACGTTTTTTCTAAACTCTAAAATAAAAACGTTAGAGGCGTCATTATTTATATAAATGGATATTATACTTTCTACAGAAACAAATATGTAAAAAAGGCCCCAGGCAAGGGGTTGACCCCGGCCCATCGTGACATTTAAAAAAATTTACAAATTTTTCTATTTTATGTTTGGTATTTTTTATATGAATTTTAGAACAAGAAAAAAATCCATTGCCATTTAATTACCAATGAATTTAATAACCCTTATAGATATAGCAGCTGAACTGTTACATACATGCATTAATACACGTTTGCCAAAAAAATAACTTTTCCATATTATATTTTTTGTGTAAGAAAATAAAATGTTTTCTTCTTTTAGTTTAATACACCCCTATATCTCCCATCTTAATAAAAGTCTGGGCACGCCTATGATCTCAAGTGAATTTTAAGAAATCAGATACTGGCCTGACGATATGAAGAATCGTGTGCGTTTAAATCAAAATTAAAATATACAAGTTTGCACATCTGTAAAAATTAAAATATACAGCAGCGTCGCTGATACGTGACAATATTTTTCAAAAACAAGATATAAAGATAGTCTTATCAGTTCATTCTAAACCGAAATATATCCCATTTCCATACATTTCTTGGACACTCCATAAATATAGTTACAATAATGAGGGAAACATGTCTTCTATAAAAACTACTTTTAGCATAAATCAAAATTTCTCATACTTATAGAACATTATCAGATCATGGAACTTCTTTTTCATAGACATAATTATACGCACGGCGTTATATAGGAAGGTATAGTATTTAAATAAACTGTGGTATTATTGTTTTTATCCCGCCAAAAATTCTCCATATTTTACGTTCAACTCTGATTTTACCTATATGTGTCTATGAAATTTTACAAGTAAAATAGGTACAGGGTTTTCCCGTATAATTGCGCACCCCTTTAAAATCTTT
>MU182268.1:167688-180286 GCA_016904865.1 Pissodes strobi | reverse complement strand
AAAGATTTTAAAGGGGTGCGCAATTATACGGGAAAACCCTGTACCTAAGATAATTATTTTGATAATAATATAAGAAAGGAATACAATTTAAAAACTTAAGAGGAAGCTGTACCAATATAAGTACCTAACTTACAATTTATTAAAAATGGCGTACTTATTTCAAGTAAGGTTTCTAATACATTTCGATAATATACTTACCTACCCAATTTAAGCAGATCCTCATAACAGGCACTCTCGTTTGACACCTTACAAAATTTCGATTTATTTTTATATTCTAATTTAAATATAACCGACATTATTGTTACATTTTGTCCACAAGAAAAGAGCTTACTTCAATTTGCAGGTGCCAGCAGCGTCCCACGAAATGAAATGGTTGTCGCCTGCCTTTTCGGTAACACGCGTTTAGGTTATTTTTGCACCCGGTCGTGTAAAGAGACAATTAAAAATAAGATAACACCCATTCAACAAAATTAACTCTTTAGAGAGTTGAAGTCATAGGCAATTTGATGCAAAAACTTTAGTCCCATAAGAGTGTAAAAACGTGGTAAATTATATTGATCCGAGTGTTAACATTAACATTACTTTTTTTAACCACACCTGAAATGATTTTTACCAGGTTGATATTTTTTACTGTGCACGCTCGTTTCGCTCCCCTAGTCCGAAAGAGCCCGTTATCCCTGGGATGGGTCAGCAAACTTCAACAGAATTATATTAAAAACTAAATAAAAGTTTTTTAAACATCTCTTGAAGGCGCCGCGCCGCGCCGAACTATGGTTGAAACATTTGTTTCAAAAGTGAATATAAGTAAAGTACGCGTCAATTGATACGATACACCTTAAAAAAACGCTAACTTTTAAACGCTGCAACTCAGTCAAATACAGTTTAATTTGGACTTTTTGCATCATGCCTAAAAGGGCGATTCTTTAGCTATAAACTGCTTGTAAAATTAAGTTAAAATATTACACGCTGTCAATTATACAGGGTGTTGAAATAGTGAGTGCAAAAACCTTAATTTTTGACCAAGAATTTCTGCTCGGTGAGGAAACTAATTTTGGATATTATTATACTTTCTGAAGTATTGGGCCTATATCTCGGGACGTCTTTGCAAATTTGATCTTACCTTATATACCGGCGGAGAAATCGTCAATATTTAAAATGTGTGCATTTTTATGTGTGCGTTTCCGTGTGTTTTAGCCTGGCATTGTACATATGATTCTAAATTTCTTATTAGGGTTAACAGTTATAGTGTCACCAAAACACTATTAAAATGTTGCTCAGCGTTATTTATACAGGGCGACAAGAAAAATTGTGTTTTAAATCGGTTTTCGTCAAGCTTGTTATAGCAGTTGTCGGAAAATGATGTAAATGGAAATTCTTGTTTAAAAGCATCAGCAAATTTATTAATATAACCTATGTGCCTAAAAATGTTTTGCGCGCGGAAAATTAAAAATGATTTTTCACTCATTATTTTTTTCATCACGCTATATAATTGACAAAATATCTTTTCACGTTTTTTTTGTGCATTAATATGACGAAGTTTTGAGGATTCAAGGTTTGCCAATTTTTAGGTGTATCGGTTTATCGAGTTTTTTTTTAAATAGAAATACCATAACCTCAAAATTGCAAAAACGGTTTTACGGGCCACTCTTGTAATTTAAACAAAAGTTTCCATTTACAAAATTTTCCTATAACAAGCTTGACGAAAACCGATTTAAATAATTTTTTTTTGTCGCCCTGTATAAATAACGCTGAGCAGCATTTTAATAATGTTTTGGTGACAGATTAGCACTGCCTACTAATAACTGTTAACCCTAATAAGACATTTAGAGTCGTATGTGCATTGCTACGCTAGAACACCTGAAAACGCCATAAAATTCACACATTTGAAAAATTCACGATTTCTCCGCCGGTATATAAGGTAACATCAAATTTGCAAAGACGTCCCGAGATACAGGCCCAATACTTAAGAAAGTATAGTAATATCCAAAATTACCTTCTTCTCCGGGCAGAAATTCTTGATCAAAAATGAGGGTTTTTGCACTCACTATTTCAACACCCTGTATAATTGACAGAGTGCAATATTTTCACTTCATTCTACAAGCAGTTTATAGCTAAAGAATCGCCCTTTTAGGAATGGTGCAAAAAGTCCAAATTAAACTATATTTGGCTGAGTTGCAGCGTTTCAAAGTTGGTGTATTTTTAAGGTGTATCGTTTCAATTGATGCGTACTTTATTCAGACGGGCATAGTTTTCACTTCAAACATCCTGATTGCTGATTTTCAATCTGATCGATGCGTTTTTTTTTTGACATGGCCCACCCAAAGTTTGGGTGGTTGAATTTGTTCGGTTTTCCAGTAATAAAATATTAAGTGTTGACGTGTAGTGTCAAAACTCCAAATCGCGAAGTTTAAATTCAACAAGCTGACCCTGTATACTGTATTGCAGAGAGTTTTTCTCATTTAAATTCCGCATCCAATTGTAGTCTCGTTTTTTACTATTCTCTCGAGTCTTACGGCGATAAAACGACACAAGGTGACCCCATTTTCAAACATATACTAGCCATTTTCCGTTTCTCGCTAATTTCGATATAGTTCGAGAGCTGGCACGAAATTTTGGGTAGGTATTTGAGGCAAGCTGAAAACTTGTCACATACCTCTCGGATTATGCCCCAACACGAAACTGCAAACCTGGCTGGGGATTAGCGGGGCTAAATCAACCCCTAAATTTATTAAAATGTTATTTTTTTCGTTCCAAAAATGTATTTGAGGCAATCTGCAATTTTGATATGTTGTAGTTTAATGTTTAAGGAATAAGAAAAAAAATAAGCCAGACGATTTGTCGGGGTTTTAACATTGCCAGACGCGCGCAAAAATATTTTGCAAAAAAATATAAAAAATTTATTTGAGGCAACTTGAAATTTTAACAGGGTATTATTCATAGCTAAAAAATAAGATTGTCAAAAAACAGATCATTTTGCTGGGACTTTCTACCTGACAGGTGATCAAACATGCATAGGTGCAAGTGAGCAGCGCTATAGGCAAGCAGTAGTATAAGAGAGAGCGTTTATCGGCAGCTGTCTGCGTTCTGGCTTGCCGCGTTACTATTGGCTCTGGCGAGCTCACGTGACTTACAATAGCCACGAGGTTTCTAATCGGAATTTCATAGTAAAAAATAGAAAAATTTGTGAATTTCTACTAAAAACGGTTCATATAAAAATGATTGTGTTGATTTGTGTGTGTTAAATGGACATATTTTTTGTGTTATTTTTTTATCATAAAAATTTTTTTATTTAGTCAATTGTAATAGAAATCTAAATGTAATGAATGACTTAAATATTTCAAATTAGTGCAAAATATTGACTTTTTCATCAAATCATAAAAGACATTTGTTTACAAAATTAATTTTTCAACAAATTTTGATTAAAAAGATTTTTTATAGGATTCATATTTTTGTCGCTATATCTAAAATATAAAAAATTACTTCGTTTTCGTGACAGAATTCAAACTGGAAATTTATACGGAAAACTGAAAATTAATAAAGGCTAACGTATTAAAGAAAGCAATGATTGCAAAATTACAAAATCAGATTTATTAAGGTAAAACAATAATACAACTGAAGAATTATTGATATAAATTTTATTTATTTCAAGTCAGAAATAAATTGTTGTTCATCTTCTGTGAGTTATTCTTCATCAGAGCTAACAGAATCTCCTTCCAATTCATCTGCGTCAGATTCTGTTACCTCTGCATCATCTGCGAAAAGTAGTATATATTGGTTTATTAAATTATTCAAAGAAATTCGAATGCAGCAGTTATTTAAGTAAAACTATTTGTACGCACCTGCAGTAACATTTCCAACATTATTATAATCATTGTTTTCATGAACTACAGCGTCGAATACTGATTGTGGTAAACAGTCTCCGTCGAACCAGTGAAAATCTAGAGTATCCTCATTAAGGGTCCATCCATTCCTATTTGGTGTTAAAGAGCTGGGAAATCGCAAATATGCATTCCTCCAAATACTCGTTATAATATGATTTTCAATTTCCGTATAAATTTCCAGTTTGAATTCTGTCACGAAAACAAAGTAATTTTTTATATTTTAGATGCAGCAGCAAAAATATGAATACTATAAAAAAAATTTGTAAACAAAAGTTGTTGAAAAATTAATTTTGTAAAAAAATAATGTCTTTTATGATTTGTTGAAAAAAGTCAATATTTTTGCACTAATTTCAAATATTTAAGTCATTCATTACATTTAGATTTCTATTACAATTGACTAAATCACAAATTTTTTATGATAAAAAAATAACACAAAAAATATGTCCATTTAACACACACAAATTAATACAATCATTTTTATATGAACCGTTTTTAGTAGAAATTCACAAAATTTTCTATTTTTTACTCCGAAATTCCGATTAGAAACCTCGTGGCTATTGTAAGTCACGTGACCTCGCCAGAGCCAATAGTAACGCGGCAAGCCAGAACGCAGACAGCTACCGATAAACACTCTCTCTCATACTACAGCTTGTCTATAGCGTTGCTCACTTGCACCTATGCATAATTTGTTTGATCACCTGGCAGGTAGAAAGTCCCAGCAAAATGATCTGTCTTTTTGACAATCTTATTTTTTAGCTATGAATAATACACTGTTAAAATTTCAAGTTGCCTCAAATACATTTTTTATATTTTTCTTGCAAAATATTTTTGCGCGCGGCTGGCAATGTTAAAACCCCGACTAAATCGTCTGGCTTATTTTTTTTCTTATTCCTTAAACATTAAACTACAACATATCAAAATTGCAGATTGCCTCAAATACATTTTTGCAATGAAAAAAATAATATTTTAAAAAATTTAGGGGTTGATTTAGCCCCGCTAATCCCCAGCCAGGTCTGCAGTTTCGTGTTGGGGCATAATCAGAGAGGTATGTGACAAGTTTTCAGATGGGCTCAAATACCTACCCAAAATTTCGTGCCAGCTCTCCTACTAATAGGATTCAGAAGATCGTAAGGAGGAACGTGCCCAGAAAAATTTCATCAACCTTAATTCGGCAGTTAGCAGAATTTTTAAAAAGCGTAATTTGACGTAATAACTTGGAAACTGCAAATCGGATCACCAAAGACAAATGACCGTCGCGTCGGTTCCCTCCAAGTGTTGCCTAAAAACGTGCCAAATATTAGATGTCCACTCGCAGCCTATTTGGAGAAAAAAATGATTAACGTAAACATAGCCGAGCGTGACGCATTACATGACGGCTCAGTTTCATTTCGTACCCAGGAAAAAGTGCGCCTAAAGAAGGATAGACTTCAAGAACGTTTAAAATGACAGTGACAACTTATATAATGCATCCATCACGTTAGTAACTAAGGAAGCAACAAGTAGTATTATATACAAGAGTCTAGGGCTCCTACTAAATTTTCGATGCCAACCGTGCATGCGCAATGGCGAAATAAGAATAATAGGTATTATTATGGCTTTGCATGGCTCTCCGCTAGCTTCGCTCACTACGGCGCGAGGGCGCAATCGACAAGAACTAACCAAAACTAACCCAAGGCTAACCCAAAATTAAGAAAAAAAGTAAATATATAAAAAATAAACATAACCTTAAAAAAAGGTAAACAAAACATATGTCGCGACCGACGGGAATCGAACTCGCAGCGCAGAAATGACAAGCAGAACGTCTACCTACTACACCACCAGGAATTTCGCTACAACGAAAAGACATGGATAATTCCGATACATTCGATCATATTGCGCACGAACGGTTTTGCATCGAAAATTTAGTAGGAGCCCTATACGCTTGTGTAGTATATTCGCGAATATACACAAGCGTCTATAGACCCGATATAATTTTCGATACCGACTCTAGCGCCATCTAGTGCAGATGGCGTTGACTCAAGCGATTGCATTCGCGCTATGTCATCGTGATGCAATCGATTTGCATATAAGGCGTGGTGGCAGTGTTACCACTGCTACCCCGTTCGGGGCAGATCTACCCCTTTTTAATACAATTTCGCTCTCTCGCTCCCCTCGAACATATCTACCCCGCTCCCAAAATATCAGTTATAAAAAAAAGTTAATTATACAAAAGAAATGTATTCAATAGTTTTAAAAAAGTGAAATAGTCAAGAATCTAGACATTGTATTTAAAGAAGTCCAGACGAAGGTTTATAATAGTTTTTGGCATTTTACTAAGGCATTCTACTAATAGATGTCGCTAGAAAACGCGTGTCGGTTAATTTAACGATATTATCGATCGATATTGACTTGGTAACACCATTGTCTTTCCTGTATAAACAATGGTAACATTGTTGAACGGTCACCCAAGGACTCTTGATTATGGTGATCGTGATCCTCGTGATTCCCCTGGGAATAGCGTAAATCGTTAATGTACTCAACTTTTTCTGCTTTTTTTGGTAATTTTTTAGTTGAAGTGTCAGGCCGATTTTGTTGTTTTTTCCTCAGAAACACACAAATTGAGTATTTTTACGTAATTTTTGACGTTTTTTCGTTTTGGCGGAAACTTATTAGTAATCAAATGTTTTGCAGGACAGTGGAGCGAATTGAGGTGATGGGTGGGGTAAAAAGTTGTAGGAAAAAAAGAAAATATTCGGTTTGCAAAGACGAATTTCGTTAAAAATGTGTTATTTTTATACATAATCCGGTGGCATAACAAGGTTAGGGAAAAAGGACTCCACGGCCCCGTTGCAGTTGCAACGAAACAAAACTAACCGAAAGCATGCTCAAAATGAAAAAACATATTTGAAATCGGAGGATCCATCACATTTGAGCCGAAAAAAAGCCCCCAAAGCTTGAATTTTCACACACATTTCCAGCACCACTTCACAAAAACACTAGAAATATAGGCAATACACACCAGATTTTTATTTTTATTTTTTTCATTTTGGGCACGCCTTAAGTTAGTGTGGATAGTTTTGTTTGGTTGCGCCCCCGGAGCGAGCGTAGGGCCATGCGCGAATTAAAATATTAGTAGAACCATAAAAACAACGGGAAAATGGAGCTCTTTCCCTATCCTTGTTACGCCACTGGAATATTTATGAAAATAGCACATATTTTTAACAAAATTTGCCTTTGCAAACCGATTATTTTCCATTTTTGTACATCTTTTTTTACCCCACCCAGCACCCCTATTCACTCGACTGTCCCGCGAGACAGTTGATTACTATTAGGTGTCCGCCTATAAAACAATAATTACTAAAAATTACGTAAAAACACTCAATTTATGTGTTTCCTCGTGTGTTTCTGAGGAAAAAACCTTAAAACGTCAAAATCGGCCTGACACCAACTAAAAAGTTACCGCTTTTTTTGTTAATTGTTGTAGTGTGCTAAAACCACCGACCTCCATTAAAACTGTGAATATATTCTGCCCAGCGTGAAACTGTTTAGTGATTAGGGAGTTCCTTGGGAATGTTTAGATTTGAATCGGTCATTTGAGAAACAACATAAGTCAGCTTGTGCAAAATGTTCAGAAACTAGATAAAACATTATAGAATATGTCCCTGGTTAACTACATAACTCACGATTTTTCCTTCAATCTGTTGTAATGATCCAAATAGGTGTTAACAGGGATTTTTTTATAAACTGTCATTTGAAGCAGGAAAAAAATTTTGAATGTCGATGACTTATGTTGTTTCTCAAATTAACGACGCTTTTAATTTTTGTTTGCCTAATTATGTTGTAGTTGTGGTTAGAAATTAATTAAACTACGTTTTGTTAGAAACAAGATATATTTAGAGAAACACAACTACTAGGCTCGACATAACCATTCTTTCAAATACCCGTCTAACATGTCTCACAACGCTCTTTAATAATAGTACTACGCTCGACGTAACTCCACACTCCCAAATACCCCTCTAACATGTCTCATAACACTCTTTAATAGTAGTACCACGCTCGACGTAACTCCACACTCCGAATTACCCCTCTAACATGTCTCACAACGCACTTATATTAATAATACTACGCTCGACATAACTCCACTCTCCCAAATATCCCTCTAACATGTCTCACAATGCTCTTTAATAAAACTACTACGCTCGACGTAACTTCACACTAAATAGGGGCCCCAAGGTTCCGTTTAAATGGTACCCGTCCGACCCACCACACCGACTTTCGTCGATTTCCACCTATAAAATCGATTTTTTTTTCGCGAAACCTACCCCCTAGGTTCCACAGATTTTTTATGTCAAAATTCGTTTTTCCCGACCCCGAAAACCCCCCCCGAGTCCCCATTTTCGCCTAAATCTGAGCTGTCTCATGTTCGGTCTAGTACCAGCTCACGTTTTCTATTAACGCCACTTTTGACGCCAGCTGTGACTTCATTTGAGAAACAACATAAGTCGAATGACTTATGTTATTTCTCAAATGAATTAAATATTTTTACCATAGATTAACGAATAACGTATAGTCTGACTTATGTGGTTTTTCGCTGGAAAAGGTGTTTACATGTATAGATTACGAAATTGCTAATATCTCGTTTTCGGCCAAACAGTGACTTATGTTGTTTCTCAAATGACCGATTCATTTATGCTGAAGCTAACGCAAAATTTGCACTAGCGTCTAGCCGCTGACGGTAACTTACTATCCATATGGTATGATTATGACTTTTTAACGAAGTGCTAACCAAAACTAACCTAAGGCTAACACAAAATTAAGAAAAAAAACTAAATTAATAAAAAACAATAATTCTTAATTTTGGGTTAGCCTTGGGTTAGTTTTGGTTAGCACTTGGTTAGTTCTTGTTGATTGAGCCCCTGGACCGTCCGCAGCGAGCGGAGGGCCATGCAAAGCCATAATAATACCATTGTTTATACAGGGAAGACAATGATAATACCATATGGATAGTCAGTTACCGTCAGCGGCTAGACGTTAGTAAAATTTGCGACTCCTAAATGAAAAATAGTGATTATTAGCTTTTATTTAATCTACCCCTCACCGACCCAATTCCACCCCGCTCATTTACGTTAATCTACCTCGAAAAAAAAAGTGCTTGTGGCAACACTGCGTGGTGGTCCAGAGGACTAGATGGTTAGGTCTGAACTCGGCAGCGGCATTTATCGGCGTCGGCGGCTCGGGTACAAACCTCGTTGTTTTCTTTTTATTTTTTTTAAGGTTAAGTTTCTAAACAGTTTTTTCTTGATTTTGGGTATGTCTTGGGTTAGTTTGGATTAGCACCTGGTTAGTTTCCTTTTCTTGAGCCCCCGTAGCGAGCGCAGCGAGCGGAAGGCCATGCGAAAAGTGATATTACTTATTGTAATACGTGCCCGTACTTTGGATGCACTTTTTCCAAAATATGTTGCTTTATTGAACTAAAAACCAGGATATATTTAATAAAAGCCGTATTATAGTCGATATACAGTAGCTTGCATGTGTTTCCGCGAATACATTCACAAAGAATCCCCCTTCTTTGTGAATATATTCCACGCAAGGCCAGCCTATGTAGTATAGGTGGCCTTTGGTATCGAAAATTTGGTCGGGTCGCTAGACTCTTGTGAATATACAGGCGTACAGGTCAGCTTAGTTGTATATTCAATGATATTTAAAATTTCATTGGTTTAACATGCATGCATTTCATTAGTTAAAACACCCTCAGGATTATAATCCTGGGTATTCAGCTATGGTGGAATTGGTGGAAGACAATACCTATATATGTCACAGGCAAATTACATAATTCAATCGTGGTATAGAATGCCTAGATGAATGGGTTCTTTAGGCAATGTATGTAACACGATTTGTAATTTATACTTAACCTAGGAATTTCATAGAATACCTAATCTATCCATTGATAGTGGTTTCCAGGCAATGCATGTACTGTACAGGGTGTCCCATTTTCGATGATATTACGGGGTATCTCACTTACGAGTAAAGATAGAGAGTTGCGGTTTCCGCAATACTGTGCTACTTTTTTGTGAAAAGAACGATGGTATAAACAAAATTTTCATAGCCCGCTTCGTTTCTGAGATACAGGGCGAAATTGAAAATAATGCATTTTGGGACCCCCCTCGTATCTCCGTTATCCTTTAACATATCGCAAAGCAAAAAACTTGCTCTTATACAGTTTTTGACGTAGAATCCAGTGGCGTGATCAGATTTTTGCCGTGATCTGTCAATTTTTAGCTATAAATCAAACTTATGTTATTTTAAATGGAACACCCTGTATATTTTTTGTTTGGTTTGATTGGAAATGTTATAAGCTTTATAAAAATATATAATACATTATATGTATTTTAAATATTAAGCCTAAAATTTATAATTTCACAAAATTTGTCTCGATACGACACCCTTGTATTTTTTTTAATGTAACACCCTGTACATTTGTATGGAAATTTTATAAGCTTTATAAAAATATATAATACATGATATGTATTTTAAATAATAAGCCTAAAATCCATAATTTCACAAAATGTGTCTCTATACGACACTCTTGATGAGTATAGTATAAGCATTGTCTTTTAAACAACGGTATAAGTATTAGCAAGCAGAGACTATTAAGAACAATGGACAATGGAATGGTAATTTTTTATTGACAAGACCTTTCAGTGACAAATTTTATATTTTCTGTGTAATATTGTATTTTTTAAGATGGCTCAAAATGACGTTATCAATATTTTGAAAAATATGACATGTTAGTCTGCTTTATACAGAGCAATGAAAACTGTCGTGAAGCTCTCAGCTATATTCCAATAAGTTTGTTTGAATATTTATTTACCTTTTGACTTATTTGGGTTTATTTTTTTAAGTATCATTTTAATTTATAGATATCCCGAAAGAAGGCATCCTGATCTTTTAATGATTTCCGGAATAAAGAAAAAAATTGGTAGAACAAGGAACGTTGCCTCCGCCCTTACCGCGATTTTCCTTATTATACGTTTTTGGTAGGGGTCGGATAAATGTTCCATGTTCTCTTTATTCCTGAAAACATTAAATGACCAGGTTGTCTTCTTTCAGAATATCCATAAATTAAAATGATACTTAAATAAAAAATAAACCCAAATACGTCAAAAGGTAAATAAATATTCAAACAAACATATTGACTAATAGTTGAGAAGCTTCACGGGAGTTTTCATTGCTCTGTATAAAGCAGACTAACATGTCATATTTTTCAAAATATTCATAATTTTCGTTTTCAACCATCGTAAGAAATACAATATTACACAGAAAATATAAATTTTGCCACTGACAGGTCTTGTCAATAAAAAAATGATCATTCCATTGCCTTGATAACCTCTCCCTACTAATACTTATAACGTTGTTTAAAAGATAATGCTTATACTATACTCATCAAGAGTGTCATATAGAGATACATTTTGTGAAATTATGAATTTTAGGCTTATTATTTAAAATACACATCATGTATTATATATTTTTAAAAAGCTTATAAAATTTCCATTCAAATGAAAGAAAAATATACAGGGTGTCCCATTTAAAAAAAAAATAAGTTTGATTTATAGCTTAAAACTGACAGCTCACAGCAAAAATCTGACTACGCCACTGGGTTCTACGTAAAAAAGTATATAAGGGCAAGTTTTTAGCTTTGCGATATGTTAAAGGATAACGGAGATACGAGGAGGGTCCCAAAATGCATTATTTTTAATTTCGCCCTGTATCTCAGAAACGAAGCGGGCTATGAAAATTTTGTTTATACCATCGTTCTTTTCACAAAAAAATAGCACAGTATTGCGGAAACCGCAACTCTCTATCTTTACTCGTAAGTGAGATACCCCGTAATATCATCGAAAATGGGACACCCTGTACAGAATCAGCATTTTGGGTATGCTTTGGGTTAGTGTCTGTTCGTTTTGCTCTCGGAGTGAGCGAAGCGAGCGACGCGCGACGCGACCGCCATGCATGATATTTCAATATAGACGCTTGTAATATTTCTTGTAGATTGAAAATGGAAAATATCGATTGTCGTATATCCATTCATATTATTTAGTTAGGTATGATAGTGTATAAATTTTATAGTTTGCTGGATGTGCCATGTAGGCAAAACATAAATAACACAATGTTTAGCAGTTTGCCGGCCAACTTGTAGGGATTAAAACAACTAGGTAAAAAAAACATTTTTGATACTTTTCCTAACCACCCTAGAAGGTCTGGGTATTCTATATAATACCTGATTTAATACCTTGCTGGTAACATATACATTTTAATTTTAACCCAGAATAAGGTGCGGTTGTGACGATTTAATCAAATTATTGGAATCGCGATTTAATTCACGATTTAAATCAACTGATTTTTTCTCAATTTAAATCATGACTAAATCAAAAAATAAACTGCCGTAAAACCAAGTCGCCAAAGCAAATCAATGATCAGAAAATTAAAATAAAAAGAACAGTTTATTTGAAAGCAATTCTGAATACACAAACACCTTTAGGATACCAACAAATAATCTAAGAAAATTTAAACAGTTTATATTGTACCAAACTAATGCATATAAGTTATTAACAGAAAGTAAGAAACAAATTAATACTATTATTGAATAAATGCTATTATATTATAATATAATGAGTAAAAGCGTAAATTTACAAAAGCATAAATACAAATATGTTTAAGAAGTTAATTGTAAATTTTGC
>MU182268.1:149007-167678 GCA_016904865.1 Pissodes strobi | reverse complement strand
CTTATTAATTATTCAAAATTTAGTTTATTGCAGTAAATGATTTACTTCAAACTTCTCTAAATTTTAAATCAATATTGACAACATTCACTTACTTGTATACTGCATCTATACGGTTCGGTTTATCAAGTTATTTACAAACAAGTGGTTTAGATATGCTTACTGCTTGGAGCTGAGTAGATTCAGCCACAACAAAGTTGAAAAAAACATATAAAAACATTTGATAATGTTCACAGCCATTCGAATTTCTAAATAAATGAAATGACCGAATTTCACAATTCAACAGGGATAAATATTGCATATTGGAAATTGACTTTTAAGAAACGAGATGCAGAGGAAGAAGAAAAGAATGGCAGATGAGGTTAAAGATAATGAGGCATGTTCTTAAACAAATGAATCAATCCTGTAAAATAAATAATTTATAATTGCACTGATTTGAACAAATCGTAAAATGCTCCAAATATGAGACTTCTAACTCGCCTACATGTTTACGTGGCAGACACATCAGGCTAGTTTACATTGGTCAAGTAAATGGTAAAGTAGTTCAGCCCAATGCACTGGGCCCCGTAACTGAAATAACTGAATTTTCCCGTTTTTATTATTTGGTTGTTTACAAGCGACATTTTAGAAACAGGTTCAAATCCGAGTAAAATGACGGCCGTGAACCATCAACGACGTTCTATTGCGAACAAGTGTTTGCCAAAAATGAATAATGTTTTATGGATGAAGTTCATGCGATCATCGAACAGGAAAAAACAAGAGGAAAATATTGTTGGTACGAGAATGGATAACAAGAAGGGATAGGTTAGATGCATCTTCACTTCTTCTCAAAGAACTTGCAGCTGAAGACATGAAGGAAAATGCAATATGTACAATGTGTTTATGAATGACACCATGCAACACGTTTTCCCTATTGAAGTTAAAAGTAGGTAAAGATTTTTAATTAAAAACAAACCTAGCACCGGAGAGTCGTGTTACAAATGCCCGGCCCCGGTAGTGGGGTCGTAGAGCGCTACCAGTTTTTCCCAACTAAACTGAAAAAGCTCCGCTGGTGTTGTGCAGAGTGGCTAGGCACGCATATTAAATCAAAGGAACTCAATCTTAACTTAACAAGAAAACACAATCTATAATTTAAGGAACAATCTATTTGCTACTAAGTCTTTTTGTTTAAACACCGCAAAAATACTTCAGTAAAATGGCAAGTTAAAGACAAAAGAATGTCAAATGACTATTAAATTAAGTAATAATTGGTACAATATGGTGATTGTACGGAGACCAATTCTCTTGTTAACACTCGGTACTGTATGCCTTAGAACTAAATGCGCTAAACACTACAATCCGAAGTGATCACTTTGATTTTACCTAAGCTAATTACATATATGTATGCTGCACCAATTATAAATGGAGCAATAATAATATGTATTGATAAATGACCACAATAATTATATCAATCGACCAGATAAATTAATAAAAAAAGAATAAAATTATTGAAAACTATCTTATAGCTCGACTGTCAATGCTTGATTTATATTAAAAAAAGGGAAATTAAAAGCGATTATATTAATCGGTCAGATAAACAAATGAATAAATGAAAAATAAAATTAATGAGAGCTATCTTAGAGCTTGGCGGTAAATGCTTGATTTATATTAAAGCAATAAGAAGAGCGATTATATGTTGGACAGAAAAATAAATGAATAAATAAACTTAAGCTTCTGTACGATACCCCTTAGATCCGTCGAACCCTGGTGAAGGCGCCGGGCACCTGTTGGTACTGCTATGACCCTCGATGGCCCCGAGGGTGAAACTAGCCGATGACACGATAGCCCGGTGTATGTATGTATGTATGTAATTCTTTATTCCAGTAAAAATTACTTACATAATACCCAAATGGGTGTTTTTTTTTTATGGCAGTGGCACACACACTAAAGGGAGATCCTATGGCGCTCGACGAGCGGTGTGTGTGCGAAGATGTTGATTGACACGGTTCTTGAATATTTGTAGGTTGTAATTAGTGGGAAACAGATGTCCTGGAAGTGAGTTCCACAGTGATGCAGTGCGCCAGACAAAGGAGTTCTGGTAAAGCGATGTTCTAGGTGTTTCTAGTTGTACGACGAACTGGTGCGCTCCTGCCGTCTGTCGGGACTGTCTGACAGGAGTCAACTCCGGATCGCCGACGAGACGCACAGCCCTCTTCTGAATGGAATCCAGCAGCTTTAGGGTATGCTTTGGTGCGGCACCCCAGATATGTGAGCAATATTCTAAGCACGGTCTTATTTGCGCTTTGTACAGCAAGAGCAACTGCTGCGGTGTATAGTTTTTTGTTGCGAAATAGCGCACCAAGCTTCTGGGAGGCTGATTTTGCGATGTTAACAACATGGTCATGCCATGACATATTGCTGTTGACCGAGACACCCAGCAGCCCGATTGAAGAGGATGAAGGAATGGTCGATCCTGCCATAATGATGTCAGGGCCCGCTGTATTGGCCCTCTTAGTAAACGTTGCTGCTTGGGTCTTTGCTGCATTGAACTGAACCAAATTTCGGTCGCCCCAAGTTTGAACTTTCTCCAGGTCTTGATTAATTGCTGTAATCTGCTCCTGTCTGCGGTGATGAGTCTCAGTCGCTGGTAAGGGTTTTTCTGATCTAAAGTGGGAGACAAGGGTACTGTCATCTGCAAAACTGTAAACAGGATTATTCGTTTCGATCAGCAGGTCATTAATATAGATGAGGAACAGAGTTGGTGAAAGTATTGCGCCCTGAGGCACGCCCGCGTTGATGGTGAATGTGTCCGAGATGTGTCCATCGACTGCAACGTGTAGGGATCGGTTCTTAAGGAAACTGGCCAGCCAGCTGCAGAGAGAGGCGGGCAGTCCCAAGGACGGCAGTTTGTTGAGCAGTCCGTCATGCCAAACTCTGTCGAATGCCTTTGAAATATCCAACGCAATCGCTCGAGACTCTCCGTAGTTTTCAATTGCCCTACTCCATATATGAGTGACATAGGCCAATATATCTCCTGTCGATCTCTCTTTGCGAAAGCCGTATTGATTATCGCTGATTATTCTGTTGCTCTCGGGGTACTTGAGTAGTTGCTGGTTGACTACACGTTCCATGACTTTGGAGATTATTGGAAGCAAGGCAATTGGGCGATAGTTTGAGGGCGTGGTTTTCTTGCCTTTTTTTGGAACAGGTTGCACTCGAGCGACTTTCCAAGAGGATGGGTAAATCCCTTTTCGGTAAGAAAGAGAAAAAAGCCTGGAAAAAACGGGTGTTAGTTCGTTGGCGCAGTTCTTTAGCACGATGGCAGGTATTCCGTCCGGTCCTGATGCCTTTTGCGTATCTAGTTCTTTAAGGATTTTGCGAATATCACGGTGAGAAAACTTGACTTCTGCCATGGTAGTGTTGATGTTCGGTATAGTGGGGAGAGTCTTGCCTTGGGGCACGTCAAAGGTAGAGTGCGATGAAAACATTTTGGCGAGCA
This sequence comes from Pissodes strobi, assembly GCA_016904865.1. Lineage (NCBI taxonomy): Eukaryota > Metazoa > Arthropoda > Insecta > Coleoptera > Curculionidae > Pissodes > Pissodes strobi. The sequence continues at coordinate 164,203 of MU182268.1, read as the reverse complement.
TGTTTTCTTTTTCCTTGGCTGTAGTCGCCGTGATGCCACGTTCGTCCGTCAAAGGTGGGAGAGACGTTTTTGTAAAGTTGTTACTTACTGCCTTTGCTACCGACCAGAAATTCCTGGAACCACTGGGGCATTGCAAAAGTTTATTCCTGATCCTTTGATTGTGTTTGTCCTTAGTTTCGTCGATCACACGCTTGCACTCGTTTCTCGCTTCGATAAAATAATTGCGATTTTCAGCGGTCTGATTTTGCTGCCAGTACTTATAGGCTTGCTGTTTCCTTCCTACAGCTCTTTCGCATCTTTTGTCGAACCAGGGCTTTCCTTTTGATGGTAACTTGATGGAATTTGGGATGTATGCTTCCATTCCTGAGGAGATTACTTGCATGATCTCTTCGCAGCAGTCTGACGGGTCGTTAGTGGCAAAGCAGACGTCGAGCCAAGGAAAATCTAGGTAGAACTGCCTTAGGTCGTCCTAGTTTGCAGAATTGTAATGCCAGATTTTGCGAGGCAATGGTGGATCCTTCTGTATGGGTGGCAATTCACAAACCGTTGTAATAAGTTTGTGGTCGGAGGTACCTAATGGCGGACCAACTGTAACCTTGTACTGGTCAGGATTGGTGGTCAGAAAAAGATCCAGGAGGGCGGCGAATTCGCCCCTCTCTGAGATTCGAGTTGGTTCGTCTACAAGTTGAGTAAGCCCGCAGCTGATGGCAAATGCTTCAGCTTCTCTACCTTCGTTGTCGGTCTTGTTGTGATGTTTGAGCCAGTTGGTGTTGTGGGCATTGAAGTCTCCCAGAACGATTATTTCTGTGTGGTGTGGAACAAAGTCAAAATATCCTATCCTTTCAGTGAGTAAAATGCTTTTTTTATTAAGAACTTTTTTAACGTGATTCTTAGCTGAGATCTGGTCAATATTCGAACTCTTTCAGGAATTTTGTTGAATATTGTTACGTTTTTCCCGTGGGTTCTTAACAGAATTACAACTTTGCTATTTTCAACTAATACTCTCTTTATTCACTACCACTGTATACAATTTAACACTCTAAGCTACTCTTATAACTTTACAACTAATATCTATTCAACACTCAATGATTAACTGAACTGAACTAACCGACTATCCGACTGCCTAACATTCGCCTTAGGTCTGCTTATATATAATCTTAAATCTATCACGAATATTCGGGAAGTATTCCGAGGCCACTCTATATGGTCTCGACGAGGCCATCGAGATAATTCCAGCGATCCTGAAACTTCGCTACCGGCCGGGCGATGAGTCATACGGACAGAGAAGCGAGGGGCACGGCGCGGCGGCTAGTTCTATAGGGTAGCACAAAAACGTTCGGATGGTTGTTAGTCGTGACAATATTTTCATTATTGAGTATTTCACGTTTCTTTGTATGTAAGAATAGTTTTGCTTTTCACAAATCAAGTCATTTTTATGTCTAGTATTGTATTCATTGTTCAGTTCATAATCACTAAATAAGTCTAAATTATCATGTACAAATAGCACTGATTCCAAAATGTAAATATAATACTAATGAGTGTTAAAATTTTTTTGTTGATAAATACTGGTCTGAAGCTCTCTTGTTGATTTAATTTGTTGATTTAATTTGTGTTAAGGCTTGTAGCCCTGCGATAGAATCGGCTGTCGTGTAGCCCGGAGATATGATTTGTAGCCTGGTGATGGAACTGTCCCGGAGTTAGAACTAGTAGCCACGTAATAGAACTGGTAGCCCGGTATTAGAACCCTCGCTCGTGTGTGAGGGTTGCTAGAAAGTCGACGGTCTCGGTCTTATACGACGAACTTGGAAAGCCTCTAGTGCAGAAGTTAAATCCCGATAAATCGGTCATGTCAAAACACAAACAGAAACCAGCACAATATATTCCCAAAGAAAGGGTAGTATTAAATCACAATACTAAATGTTGAGTCTCTATGACTGCGCTACAGCAAACCTTCTTTTCGCATCGAAGGTTATTCTTCGAAGGGCTCTCTATTCGTTTCAGTCGATTTGCTTTTCTCCTTCCACGAGATTAAAAACTACGTCAGATCCTCAGATCAGCAAGGAGTGATGGGCTGAAACATGCCAAGTGATTCGATACAAGAAATAATTCTAAGATAATAAACGACTTAATTCTCGTTTATTAGGATGGTAAAACGACTGCGGGAGCCACAATTAATGCGCTGAACTTAAATTGTTCAAGAAATACCTACTAGAAAATGTTCCCAAACGAAGTGATAAAATTTTAAGAAGAACAGCAGTAATTATGGGATATAGCCCATTCCTACTACCCAATGTTGCCAACAGAATATTACAAAAGTTACAACCGAAAATTACTAGTGCAGGCCGCGTGGAAAAAATAAAACAGAGGTCCCAAAAAGATCTCAGAAATGATCGGTGATTGGAATAATTAAGCAACCGGGGATTGTAAAAAGTTATGAAATATTCAAACCGAAAATAAAATATGAATTTGACGATTCTAATGAAGCGTAAAAGCAGGTTTTATTAACAGAATTCTTAAAAATATAAACCGGTTTGCTGGCCGTTTTACGGTAATGTAATATAAATTAAGCAAAGCTATCCTAATAACAATATCCTATTTTAGTGATTGGATCAAACCTAAGCGATCTGTGCTTCGCTTATCAGCTAAAATAAATATAGTCACAAAGTGTTATAAAAGCTAATACAAATATATCGTTAACCTAACTTAGAATAGAGTTAATTTACATTAAGGAATGCGGCAATTTTAAGCTTATTGACAGCAAATCGAATCAATAAATTTAGAATTAATTAACCGATGAGTATTGACCTCTTTTCAATAATTCTTACCGCAAAATACAGCATTTTTTTGCTAAATGCGTCGTATAAAATGAAATTTAAAAATATTTGGCACTGGCCAAAGCGGAATGTTACAACCAGAAAAATTTCATTTGAGGGATGCAAATATATTATAATATATTTGGAGGGATGCAATTCCAGCACAAGTGGTTGGAAGTGACCTTGACTTTTATGGCAACAAGCAGCTATTGCAACTTTTTGCAACATTTTTTCAGGGTTTTTGCCATATTTATATTGAAGGTTTATATTAGTAGGTACTTTATTTAATTGCGTGTATAAAATATCTATCTTTTTTAATACTATTTAAAAAATAAAAAGAACCTATTTTGATAATGAAACTAAAATTCCCAGATCCACTGATCGAATAGGCAACACTTTACCAATATAACAATTACATTAAATAAAATAATTTTAGCGCTTTGAATTCAACAGCAAACATGTTAGAGCAAGGAGTCAGCGATACGCTATTTTAAAGAGCCTTTTAAATTTCAGATCAATATTCCTTACGCAACACATTCGAGCAAAGAGAAACGCAACGGACAGTTGTCCGCCGCTAGATCTTCCAATGGACAGTTTGACACAAGAAGAATTCGTCTCGAAGTTGACCGAAAGCTGTAGATACGACCACCTCACCAGACCACCTAGTGATCTACCTCTGATAGTCAGTTTTCAGATTGATGTGAAGCATATCGAAAGTGTAGACAACACGGTAAGATACATCAAAATTAAAGGTAGTGTTTAACATTTCCCCTCTAGAAATGCAAAGATACGATTCTTCGTTTTTTGTTGTGGTAACTGAAGGTAGTTAGATTTTACAAGTCTCTTCTTCTTCCTTGCTGTTGACAACAACGGCTTCGGCAACGTTCTATCAAAGAAAATAAATAATAGCGGATCAATAGAAAAATCATTCTTATGCAAAGACGTGAACCGCTAGAGGCGCTGCTTCATCGTAATCCCTAGTGAATTTACGGCATATTTTATTTAAATTTGCGCCGCTCAATTGGACGGCCGCGTTGTCGGATTGTATTATTTTACGTTAATATTGAATACGAATTATAGATTTATGAAGTCTATTAAACATACTCGTACGTTATTTAATGTTTTTTACTGATGCACAGTAGTAGGTACTACTTAAGTATTAAATGATGTTTGTGATCGGCACTACTGAAATTCGCCGTAAAACTGAATGAACATGTTCTATTTACGTAAATAAATTCGCAAAGAACTTCATGCAAGATTTCATACACTTGTCAATTTTCTATAATTAGATCACGAATAAATTACTTTTATAGCTAAGTATACCAGAGAAAATAATTGCGTGTTATTATTTATTTTCTCGATAAATATGATAGGTAATCAAAATCATTAAATAATATTACAAAAGACTGTGAAGTAAATACTTACCACAATTAATAATCCACTCCTTGCACATTTACTCATATTTGTAAGGAAATCGAAATAATCAATGCTTACAATTTCATTTACTGGTCCCGCAGTCAAAATACACACGGACATTTATGGATATATCTATAAAATTAAAGGGTATTCTAAATTCAAACGGCAATTTACTCAAGCAACGATTTTATGATTATGAATACAAAACCAGCACCGGGTGGAGATTATGATAAGTGGGAATATTGCACCAAAGAAAATTATATTATAATTTTCTTCGGTGGCACGCTTGTCGAGCTAGCTTGAACATGGGCCAGCGGGCGGATCGGCACCAATGGCGAACGTATTCCGATGGACGCCGGCTTCCTAAAGCGTACGTACATTTAGGGGTTCTAAATTTAGAATTGACTAACTGTTCTATTGAAACTATTATTTTCTTTGGTTCTAGTAAGAGTAAAACAGTGATATCGCACTAGAAATATCAAGTGCGCACTGCAACTGTAAAAGCTTACTATTTACTATGTTTTATGCGGGCGGCTAATAAATCATTTGCCAGTCACCCATCAATAATAAATAAGTCATTGCTGTCAATTATCAGAGTCTTCCTTTGTGTGTGAATTGTGTAATCGTTGGGAACTTAAACAAGGAAAAAGAAGGGACGCGTCATTGTTGAATTTGATCTGTAATCGATTGGCACCATAGCGGCCAAAAAAGTTTAAAAAGGACATACAGTATGTAAAAATTGTTTGCTTAAAGGAATCGACGAACAAAAATATAATTTGGTTTAATAGGCTTTAATAAGCAAGTAAGTCTATCAATTCCTATCTGTGAAATGTAATTCCCGATTCTTTTTTTCCACTGCGACTTTTGCACCTATAAAAGAAATATTCATCCATTTTTAGCGCGTAAAAATTGGAGTTTTGTATTCACTTCCAAACGTTTAAAACAGAAAACAATTGCCCTCGTTTTTTGGCACCAAACAATGACGGTTTTATGTTATATTTCGCGCTCGCTCCGTAAATTGATATTACGCCTCCCCTCTCTTTCCGTCTCTAAGGGTAAGGGTGTTACTAGACCTAGGGCCGAGAATAACAATCGCAGAGAAGCGACAAAAGCCGTCGGCACCTTTGAAGTTGGAGAGCCAAGTTCAATTTGTCATATGTGACAGATGACCGGTTTAATACACTGAGAGAAATGTAATGAAGGAAAATGAAATGCTATACACCGATAAAACATGTATTTAATTACATGTTTATTATTTACTTTATTAGAAATGTATTATGAATTATCTTTTAGGATTTAACGGTTTAACTCAGAGTTTACTGATTTGTCGCGTCCAAACTTTTTGAAGTGAATACTTCTTTGGTTTCATGAGAGTGATTTTTCAAGATCGCATCATGGTTTATGTTTTCGTGTCGCGTTACGAAATTTTTGTATCGTTGATTGGACGACTCACCCAAACTAACCAAATCTAATAAAATAGTTTATGGAGTATCGGAGTATCGGAACCAGCTCAAATAAGTAAAATAAGTTGAGACTAAGTGAAGTGAACCCAAAGTTAATTCGACGACTAACCCAAACTAACCAAATCTATTAAAATTGATTATAACGTACCGGAACTGCTTCAAATGACTAAAATAAGTTGAGAATAAGTGAAACTAACCGAATGTTGAATCGACGCCTAACCCAAAATAACCAAATCTATTAAAATTGATTATAAGGTATCAAAACCGCTTTAAATGACTAAAATAAGTTGAGAATGTGAAACTAACCGAAAGTTGAATCGACGGCTAACCCAAATTAACCAAATCTATTAAAATTAATTATAACGTATCGGGACCGGTTCAAATGACTAAAATAAGTCGAGACTAAGTGAAACAACCCGAAAGTTGATTCGACGACTAACCAAAACTAAGCCAATCTATTAAAATTGATTATAACGTATCGGAACCCGCTCAAATAAGTAAAATAAGTTAAGACTAAGTGAAACTAACCAAAAGTTGATTAGACGACTAACCAAATCTATTAAAAATGATCGGATCGGAACCGGCTCAAATAAGTAAAATAAGTTGAAACTCAATAAAGAAGTATCCGCTTCTATCACGTGTACTGTGCTACTCACCACTATTTTTTTTAAGTGAAATTTCTTTAGCGACGATAGTCAGAAAGCATGTAACGCTTATCAAAGTGAAACGGAAATCAAAGTAAAACGCCCCTTTACTTAAGCATGTTCTAGTATAGCTAAAAGTAAGATTATGTGCCTCACCTTTATAAGCACACAACTGAAGTGAAACTTCTGAAAGAGATATTGGTAATTGAGTTTTTATCTTCTTTTAAGCTTTTTTCTCAACTTTTGCCCCCGATTTCGACTCTTTTTCTTCATTTTTTTTGTTTTTTTTTTTCAACTTTTTTTCGCCAAATACCGCGCTTCTCTTTTTTTCTTATTCATATTATAATACTTTTATTAACTGTCCGAACAGCTTTTTTCCTTCTTTTTAGTTTTTTTTTCTTATTTAGTTTTATAATACTTTTATTAACTTTCCGAACAATCTTTTACGTTTTTTTTATTATTATTTTTTCTTCTTTCCTTTGATAATACTTTTATTAGCTTTCCGAACTTTCCTTACGTTTTTTTAAATTTTTTCATATTACCGAAAAAAAAATCCATAAAGAATTTTTTTTCTTCCCGTTTTGCCATCTCCGACCTCGTAGCTGAACTCCTTCGCTTTTTTTGCCGAAAACCGGGTTTTTCCAACTTTTTTTTTAATATTATTATTTTTTCCTTATTTCGTTTTATAATACTTTTATTAACTCTCCGAAAAACATTTTACGTTTTTTTCAGTTTTTTTCCATTTTTTCGAAAATTTTTGGGTATCCGGGGAGGTGGGGGGTATAATTTTCACCCCCACTTGACACCGGGGTCATCGCTTGTCAGATTTTCGGTTCGAGGCTCCGTTGCAGAGATATCGGCAAAAAACCTTTTTTCCCCAAAATCCCCCTTAAATTAGAGCCCCGGTCCCCCCATATGAAAATTTCGACCCCGTAACCCTTCTCGTTCCTCGAAAATTAATTATTTTAGTTTTTTCTTCTCCCCCCTCTCCTGGCCGAACGGTGGGCGGGGGGTACGGGGTCCGGAAAATTTCAGCCCTCTAGCTATATACTGGAACATGCTTAATTTAAGGGACGTTTCACTTTGATAAGCGTTTAATTTTTTCTGACTTTACCCTCGCTAAAGAAGTCACTTCAATAATAATTAACACACAAACAAACCAAAGGAAACTGGCGTTCACGCAAAAATTTTGTCGTCGACGCCTGTACTAAACAAATCTCGGACTAAACTAAACTGACAAGCACGTGGAGATGACAGTTGGCCGGTTTACCTCCCACTCCAAATTTTTGGGCGGGATTTATGTTGTTGCTTCTCTGCCTAGGGCACACCTTATTTAATTTTTGTCGTATATACAGGGTGTCCGGAAAATGCGTGTACAACGTTTATTGGCAGATTCCTGACCTCCAAATAGGCCGATTTAAGCCAACTTAGTTATATCCAAAATTGCTTCGTTTAGACTACAGAGAGCGTCAAAAATTACGAAAAAATTCAGATTTTTTTATATTACGTGAAAGCGTGCTAATTGATTTTCACCATATTTGGTGTATAGTCTAACACCATAAAGTGAGGCTTTCCAGTGGTATAGTCACCGGGTGTAAATAAGTAGAAATGCTATAAACGTGACGTCACATGTTAACAATCCTTTGGATTTTTTATGTCATCAACTTTCTGGCATCACAGATATTTTTTTCTGATACCGCGATCGATTTGGAAGACTTTTTACCCCTTGAAAAATTTTCCTAGGATAAGCGGTTTTGCCAGAAAAAAATATTTTCAATTACTTGACTAACTACTAAACACAGCAATGAAACAGGGAGCAAATAAATAGATATTATTTAAAAAAGTGGCAAAATTAAACAAGAAGAAAACATTATTTAGGCAAATGTGCAAAATGGTCTCCATTTTGCTCAATACATTTAGTGACACTCTTTAAAAAATGAAGTTGGACTTTATTTAGAGTCTGGGGATGATTAAAAAGGGTGCTAGCATTTAAAATTCTCGCCAATAAATCATTGCGAGAATCTACAGTTGTCTTGTAAACCTCTTTTTTAAAAGCGCCCCATAAAAATAAATCGCACATATTTAACTCCGGGGAACGTGGTGGCCATCTTACTGGTGCATCATTGCCTCTTCCAATCCACCTGTTGGGATATTGGTGATGCAGATACTGAACAACAGCAGCACGAAAATGAGGTGGGGCCCCATCATGCATATACCATAATCTCTGTCGAAGCAAAAGAGGCAAATCTTCTAGAAGAATCGGTAGCGTATTTTGCAAGATATTTAAATAAGTATTTCCATCTAATCTGTCTGGAATCTCCACAGGACCGATAAGGTAGCTATCAATAATACCTGCCCATACATTTATTTTGAATTGATGCTGATGGTGTGCAACTTTAATGGCATTTGGATTTTCATCCGCATAAACATGCTCGTTATGCAGGTTGCGTAACTCCAGATCTTGTAAAGCACGATTCGTCCGTAAACAAAATTGTTCTGCTGAAGTATGGATCACGGATTCTTTTCTTTTGAATAAACTGGCAAAATTCGAGGCTTATTGGATGATCAATCGGTAAAAGTTCCTGCACTTTCTGGACATGGTATGGATGTAATAAGTGTTCTTTTACAATTTCGTGGATATTAGTTTTCGGGATTTCTAATTCACGTTCTAAACGGCGGACATTAACACTCGGTTCTTCTTCAATCCTTTCCAAAATCTCTTCTTCATTTTGGACAGTTCGAGTTGTTCGCCTGCGACCCCTACCTTCAAAATTTCTCGCAAAGCTGACCGTTTTCCGAAGACGTCGCTCAATATTCCCGAATGTTTGGGGATTCGGCAATAGACGGTTAGGATATCTCTTCCTGTATACCCTAACCTTTGTTTATATTTTCTTATAAAGACAATGCCCTAACACTTTCACGCCCGTTTCTGTGGAAAAACCCGTACACCAAAAGCATATCAACTTTCTCGGAGTTCATATAGTCTTGCATGTTTAGTGGTAAATAGATATTTCAAATTAACATTTTTAACGTATGCCAAAATTATCAAATACCATAGCAACGAAAACTGGTACAGTGATTATTGTAAGTAATGAATTATTAAATAATTAATTATTGTTAATGAATGTTATGTGCATGCAAGTAATTGGAAATATTTTTTTTCTGGCAAAACCGCTTATCCTAGGAAAATTTTGCAAGGGGTAAAAAATCTTCCCAATCGATCGCGATATCAGAAAAAAATATCTGTGTTGCCAGAAAGTTGATGACATAAAAAATTCAAGGGATTGTTAACATGTGACGTCACGTTTATAGCAGTTCCACTTATTTACACCCGGTGACTATACCACTGAAAATCCTCACTTTATGGTGTTAGACTATATATCAAATATGGTGAAAATCAATTAGCACGCTTTCACGTAATTTAAAAAAATCGGCCTATTTGGAAGTCAGGAATCTGTCATTAAACATTGTACACGTATTTTCTGGACACCCTGTATATCAAGTAAGCTTCATTTGATAAAGGTAAAGCACAAATTCGAGTAACCCACCTCAAAAATTAATTGATTATTGAATATTTGTCTGAGCGAATATACAAGGGGATTTCATTTTTCAGCAATTCAAAAGCCATTTGCTGGTCCAGCTACACTTCAGAGATGACAGATTGAATTTTGCGGATCTGTCGCCCAATCGAGGCAATATTTTGGGGCAAGAAACGTTGAAAAACAAAATATGGATACCGCACATTTTTGTCAAGAACGAAAGGTCGTCCAGTTTGATGGGATTGGATAGGTAAGATGTAAATGATACTATTACAAACAAAGGCTGATGTTTCAATTAAAAAAAAACATGTATTTTATATAGTTCCACGTTTTGTGGACAAACCGGGGACCAATACGAGACACCTTATACTCGTACTATTTCAAAGGAAAAATAGATATGATAAATTTTAATTCAGACACCTAGATTTCAAAGTATGGACTATGTCATCAAAATAAAATAGAATAATTAAAAATGTTCATAGACAAGATTACTTACTTTTCATTAAAAATAATAACGCATGACTTCACGCTCAGTAATAACAAAAGTGTGGTCTGGTTAAATCGTTTCAGCAAGCGAAAAATAAAGACTTAAAAAAAGTACCTAATTTTTCTAAATTTGGGGAGATATTTGTATGGCAAGCCATTCTGCTCTTTGTTTCGCCAAAAAATGTTTGTTTCCATGTTAGTTTGGGTTAGTATGAGTTATTATTATATTATTCATAATTTTTTTAAATTAAAATCAAATTGATTCAGAATTATTATCAATTGATATTTACTTTCCCAATTTAAATAAGACACTCTGTATATTGATTTATTTTTGGATACAACTCGTTTTTCTGAAGTATTTCAAGAGTTTTTTCGTAGGAGATATATATGAATTTTTCATGCGTGACTTAATTTTTTTTTCTTTTTTAAATAGCTCTTTTTAAAAATAGACATGCAATCTTTAGTAGCAAATATCACTGTTATCAGCTTATTAAACTTTTAGATCAATACTTTTTTCTAAATAAAGCTCTAAATTTTATATGGGTTGTTAACAACATGTCGTTCAAGAAATTTTGATTTTCAACTTGCAGAATTACGTTTTTTTATGTATACTTTTACATTACAAAAACGAGTGATTTTAAATTAAAAAGTGTTACGAATACCATAAAAAAGTGGTCGGTCTACTTTCTTGTACATTACAACAATTTTTTCAAATAAAACTTTCTTTAAAAGTTGTAGTTTTAGTTCAAAATTTTATGGGCATATTCCATTTTAAATACAACAAAACTGAGATTATTATTTATTATATAGACCATTGCATCGCTAGTTAGAAAATGTATGCCAATTTTTTAGGAGGTGCTTTGAAAAAAAAATGTCCATTGAAACTTGTTAATGACATACATAAGTAAACATTTACTATTAAATGAAAATATTGTTCTTTTATGATATGTGAAATTCAGGATTGAATCTTGAACTGTTTCAAGTAGAAAAAAATTATACCTGAAATAATAAATTTTTATTTAACATAAAAATATTTCGGCTTTTAATCCATTAACGCCCAGTGATTTATTAATAGTCCATAGCAAACATAAAATTATAGTTTTTGTTATATTTTTTAATTATTTAAATGAATATACAATCGTACTGCAATAGTTTAAGACCATGCACTAATAGTTTTTCAAATAAAAAGTCACTTTTTTAATTTTCAAAAAAATCAAGAAAAAAATGTGTCTTTGTATTTACATTATTAATGACCAGAATCCAATAACTTTAAAAATATGTCATATGTCCACATTTGTTTCCAAAATACATACAAATGTAATTTGGTTTGAAATCTAAGTATCAAATTCCACGACCTTTTATTGAGATATTTTTGAACTCTTGTAAAGTTTGTTATAAGAAAAATGCAAACAGCCATGCACATCTTGTATTTCAAAAAAAATTTGCCTTCGGGCTCAAATAAATTTGATTGGTCAACAATCATGTCAGAGTGGAGAATACAAAATATTCATGACCACCTCTCATCTGTATACGTCCATTGAAATCAAAGCAATCGATTGAAGTGGCTTCGGAACTATTAAAAAAAATCAATTTGAAGCACCGGCTATACTGCAGAGTGACAATGGCTGGGAATTCTAAAACTATGGCCTGCATTCAAAATTATCCATGGGCGATCACGACATCCACAGTCTCAAGGCAGTATGGAACCAAAGACATTTAATCTAACGAGACCCGACAACTCATTCATGAAAAATCCGCAAACTTGCTTCCAACATCAACAAAACGCTTGCCCCGCCTCCTTATATTTTTATGAATCACGAACAAAATTTTATCTCGGCCAAATCCTCGCCGTAAACAAGACTCGCCCCCCACTACTAAATGTGGGGTTGCCCGCTTGTGCGAAAACAAGGACAGTTCATAGGCGTAGACTTTGAAATTATGAGTTCATCACAATAATAATTTTAATAAAGCACCTAATACGTTTAATTTTAAATGATGGTATTTATTTCGGGTGCATTACTTAAAATAAATGTATGTTTTATATCAAAGTCGGCGGTTGCTAGATATGGGTTCTGAAGGTTAGTTTGGGTTAGTGATATTTTTCCACATAGCGGATTTCAGGCATGTAGTCGAGTGCGGAAAAGTCACTTTCGCATGAGCTGGAAACAAGCATATGGAAAACACTTATTTGCTTTCCTGCAATCAAATAAGCGCTTGTAGAAAAAAACAAGACCTTTAATCTAAAAATGTCTTTGAGAAAAAGTATAAAAAGAGTTGTTGGGAAAAATCGAGAGATTTTTATAATACGGGTTAATATAATTGAGGGTTAATGGTCGTGGAAAAAAATAGTATATTCAACTCACATTTAATGGCTAATAAGCCATTAATGTGTAGCCGTAAGCAAATGTCATAGTGAATGGTCGGTTGCATAATATACTATTAAGCAGCAAATATTTAAATAAAACTTCCAAAACTTATTAAATTAAATTTGAAGATATAACTTATGAGACACCAAAAATACACAATTTTATCCCGATTTAAACGTTTTTGTGACACATTATACACACATTATCTAGAAAAAAGTATTAAATCTAGAGTATTTTTTAGTAATTTAAGAACATGAGTTTATTTAGTGGAGATAAATCAAATTGTCTGTAACTGGTTCATTCAGATTTGCTAAAGTAGTAAATTGTGTAAGTGTTATTAAGCAATTGTATATATTTAATAAACAATCAGACCTACTTAAAAAATATATATATTATTTATTTTAAACACCGGAAGTACCCGTATTAGGTATATAATATAGGAAGACATTTATTAAATTTGATAATATAATATGATCCTACCACTGTACTACTGTGTTTCAATTACTGCCTTTGATGTCGTCGACCTTCAATGCTCTCATTCTATTGGTGCACTACTTTACTACGCACGTAAAACAAGGCGGAACCAAGGGAAGCGGCATTGTCAGATTAGCACGTAGGAACTTCAGAACAGGTTTTTGATGAATCAAAAACGGAGAAAATAGCTATTTACTGTTATAATTCGTTATGAAAAAGTATGGGATTATGGTGACAGCATCAAAAGGAATCAATAGGTCTGGTTTTACTGTTTATATTGTTACGTTTTTCCCGTGGGATCTGAAAGAAATTACAACTTTTACTATTTTAAACTAATGCTCTCTTTATTCTTTATCACTGTGTGCAATTAAACACACTAAACTACGTCTATAACTTTACAACTAATAGCTCTTTACAATTCAACACTTAATGATTAACTAACTCAACACGCTTTTCTGCTACTTCTATACAATCTTAAATCTATTACGAATACTCGGGAAGAAGCGAGGCCACTGTATCACCTCGAGATAATTCCAGCGTTCCTGAATCTTCGCGGCCAGCGATGACTCATATATAGACGCGGCAAGGCCAGTTCGTTCTATAGGGTAGCACAAAAACGTTGGGATGGTTGCTAGCCGTGACATTGCCTCCCTCTTAAACCCGATCGTCCCGATCAGCTACTTCATATTCGTGATATGCTTTCAGCCTGTCGAGATGGACAACTCTCAGTTTGCTTCTGGGGCTACGTTGAATTGTATACACTACGTCATTAATTCTTTTGATGACTGTATAGGGCCCTTCCCATACTGGTGTTAGCTTGGGAGATCTTCCTTTCTTCCTTTGCGGATTATATAACCAGACTTTATCGTTCATCTGGAATCCCATAGAATTAGCTTTGAGATCTAATCGTGTCTTCATTCGGTCACTGGCTTTCTCCATGTTTTCTCTGACTAATTCATGGATGTATAGTAACTTTTCTTTAAGGGAGTCCGCGTAGTCTTGAATTTCCATATCCTGGTTGTCTGGTGTTCCGAATAATACGTCACAGAGTAAACAGAGTTCTCTTCCAAATAAAACCATGGCTGGGGTTAGTCTTGTCGTGTCATGGACTGCTGATCTATAGGCCATCAAAAATACTGGTATGTGTTGGTCTCAATCCTTCTGATGTTCATCTACGACCTTTGACAAATAATCTTCAATGGTCTTGTTAAACCTCCCAACTGTACCGTCTGATTGTGGATGTAAGGCGGTAGTTCGTGTGAACCCTTGGATTCGAAATTGCGTCCTTGATCTGAGTACAGCTCTAACAAAACACTAAATCTCCTGAATAGATTATTCACGACTGCTGGTAACAGCTTCTTGATTGGAGATCGTAAACACTTCAGGCCATTTACTGTCAATTGCCACTAAAATGTACTTGTTACTTATTTGCTTCTGGAAAAGGGCCAGCTACGTTAATGGCGATACGTTCAAACGGTAAGCCCACATTATACTGTTTAATTTTTCCCCTAGATCTTGTTTTGGTTCCTTGACTTGCGGCACAGGTTGAGCACTGCCGACCGACACCGCGATTTCACAGCCTGACAGTAGTTTGGGTTAGACCCAGTAAAATCTGTCGCGGATCTTGTCAATCGTTTCGTTCACTCCGAGATGAGCACCAGACTTTCCATTATGAACTTTTTCCAGAACTTCCGATATCTTCTTCCTTGGTACCACTAACTGTGTCTTAACTACTTTTCCATCGGCGCTATCCCAGGCTCGTTTAAGAAGTCCATTTTCCACCAACAGGGAGTCCCACTGCTCCCACAGAGTTTTAAAAGCAAATCCTTTAGTTGAAATCTCTCTCCAGCTTGGTCTTGGTTGTTGTTCTTCTTTAGCTTTTAGCAATAGTGATATTTCACTATCCTCAAGCTGATCCTTTTTAAGTTGCTCTGTGGTCCACTGCTGTTCAACTTCAAATTTCATTTGCCTAATGGGAGAAATTCCTTCACGTTG
>MU182268.1:129961-148607 GCA_016904865.1 Pissodes strobi | reverse complement strand
TCAACTTCAAATTTCATTTGCCTAATGGGAGAAATTCCTTCACGTTGATCTATTCTTTGGCAATGCTTACAATTATCCTCGCATGGCCTTCTGGATAAAGCACCTGCATTATTATGCAATCTCCCTGCCCTGTGCTTAACCTTAAAGTTATATTGTTGTAACTTTTCAAGCCATCTGGCTACCTGTCCTTCAGGCTGTTTCATATCCAAAAGCCATTTAAGTACTGTATGATCAGTCCTTATCAGAAATTCTTTTCCATACAGATATTGATGGAAATGCTCAACAGACCATACTATTGCCAAAACTCTTTTCAGGTTACAGAGTAGTTACGTTCAGGTTTCGAAAGTGTTCGAGTGTAGTATTCGATAACTCGTTCTTCTCCTGCTTGTACTTGCGATAAAACTGCTCCGATGCCGGTGTTGCTTGCGTCTGTGTCCAATACAAATTTACCCTTTTGTTACGGATATCCCAATATTGGACTAGAACATAGAGCCGCTTGTAATTTCATGGACGCAGAATCACAGTTATGATCCCAGTTATAATTTGCTCGTTCTTCAGTGAGCTTATGTAAAGGTGCAGCTTTGCAAATACTTCAACAAATCTTCTATAAGTACATAGTCCAAGGAAGCTCCGCAGTTCATGTTTGTCGCGAGGACGAGGCCAGTTCTTGATTGCTGCAATCTTCCGTTGGTCGGTTTGGATTCCCTCTGATGACACGACATGCCCGAGAAATTCAATTTTTTGTTGGAAAAGAAAACATTTCTTTGGATTCAGTAAGAGCTGAGCATTCTTGATTCTAGTAAAAACTTCATGCAGGTTTTGTAGGTGCTCTTCGAAAGTTTTTCACATTACCCTTATATCATCAAGATAGACCAGGCATGTCTTCCAAGTGATACCTCGTAGAACAACCTCCATAAGACGCTCAAAAGTAGCGGGGGCATTGTATAGTCCAAAGGGAATAACTTTAAACTGATATAAACCACTTCCGGTAGAAAAGGCAGTATTTTCCTTATCTTCTTCGTCGATGCCTACTTACCAGTAGCCGCTCTTTTAATCGAGTGTTGGGAACCAATGAGAACCTGCTAGTGTCGTAAACGTGTCATCAATCCTGGGAAGTGGATAGCTGTCTTTCTTAGTGACGTCATTGAGCTTTCTACAGTCCACGCAGAATCTGGTAGTCCCATCCTTCTTGGTGACTAAGACAACAGGAGACAACCTTAGGCTTGATGATTCTTCAATAATTCCATCGTCAAGCAAATTTTGAACACAATCCTTTGTAATATAATTTTCCTTCGCCATTTTGTCAAGAATTTTAAAATTAAGATTTTTTATCACACTTAACGATTAACTAACTCAACACGCTTTAGGTCTGCTAGTTATATACAATATCAAATCTATCACGAATACTCAGGAAGAAGCGAGGCCACTCTATATGATTCTCGACCAGGTCGAGATAATTCCAGCGTTCCTGAATCTTCGCGGACAGCGATGACTCATACATAGACGCGGCAAGGCCAGGTCGTTCTATAGGCTAGCACAAAAACATTCGGATGGTTGCTAGCCGTGACAATATGCTATTTGCAGGGTCATTTCCTACAGTAACTGATAAACATTAAATTTGGCAACGCTACGTCTATCGATCTAAGAGCTCATTGTTGGGTGAAAACAAACAACCATTTGACCCGTCTCTTCTGTGTTAAATGTCTTTCCATAGAACGATGTAGTGAGGATGCCGAAAATATGATGTTGCCAAACCATGCAGAGGAGGATTTTTTTAAAATATTTTTGGAGTTATTTGGAAACACTTTGAATACATTTACCTATATATATTTTTCCGAAATTCAATATTTTTTGTCATGTGCCTTAATGGGCTAATATAATGTTACAACGTTTGCCTAGTTCTTCTTGAATACAGCTTTCAATATGAATGACATTTCTTTGAACAGTATGCAAAGTAAAGCACTGCAGCCAAATGAATTTTTACCAAAAGCATTATTTTAACATATTTCATAACGATAAACATTTTCAGGAAAGACGTATTTGTAAAAATCAGCCCCTTAGGAGATGTAACTTATTCGTACAGGATGACGACGACTTTCTATTGCTCCATGGACCTGAGAAAATTTCCCTTCGATCATCAGGTCTGCCAACTGATTTGGGCTAGTTGTAAGTAACCGCATAAATTAAAATTAATAGTAAATATAGATATGCATCCTCGATCAAAAGCATTA
Organism: Pissodes strobi; assembly: GCA_016904865.1. Classification (NCBI taxonomy): domain Eukaryota; kingdom Metazoa; phylum Arthropoda; class Insecta; order Coleoptera; family Curculionidae; genus Pissodes; species Pissodes strobi. The sequence goes on along the minus strand of MU182268.1, from coordinate 146,376 downwards.
CAATTTACACACATCTTTTTACCGAAACAATACTTTTAAAATATCGATATGTTCCGAGTCTTAAATATTTTAATATCGATATGTATCGATCAATACATATACATACATTATTATACTTGTTTTGGTTTCTGGGGTTATGACCGCTCATGCGGTTATTAGACCTTTATTACTCTATAACATTCTTATCTTAACAGTCTGGACTAATATGAGAATCGCCACTTCGGCGCTTAACAATACAAAATATTTATCAGAGTTAAGTACTTTACTTGAATTTCCGATCACTTATTCACTTGCTGACATTGTCATCGTCAAAATAATACACTCAAATGAGTTACTGTTTCATTGTGAATATTGAGAAATGGATCTTTATCTTTGTTTATTCTTTTTAATCAGTAACTTAACTGTGTTATTTATACCAGCAGTCCTCCCTTGCGAGTAGCCACTGGGTTCTAGTGGGAGCCCAGTTATCTGGGATGGGAGATTAACTTTGAATTTACACAGGGCCTCATCATGAAGGAAAAAAAGACAAACTTAAGCGAAGTTTTAATCCAACTGTTTTATTTATTGTTTCGAAACTGCCCACACATTTGTTTACACTCCCTCTACATCCGTCCTACTGTGATATAATAGACAAATTGATAAGAAATTGTAAACGTTATCGACTCTTTAATTTCTAGGGGCATATAACGAATCTAACCTTGAGCTCCAGTGGATGAAGAGTCAGCCCTACATTATATCGGATACTCTTGAACTTACTGAATTTGCTTTAGATGGGATATCAGTAGATTATGCCAGAACTACCATAAGTGATACGTCCACTAGCGGCTTTGGTAAGAAACATGATTTTTTTTTGTAAATTAAGTGACGTAAAGTTTGTCATAATTTGAGAAAATACCACACGTTGGCTTGAGTGACACTGTGGAGCCACAGTTTATACACGGTATAAACTGTGGTGGAGCTTAAACGAGATAGTAAAAAGTGGGGGAGGTGCTACCAGCTGATCAAAAGTGGTTTCACTTTCGCAGGGACATTACCATAGGTACTACGAAAATATCATGTCAAAATATTGGAAGAGGTATTCCAGAATGCAAAGCTATCTATTCAGACTTGTAAAATTACCGACATAATGGAATTTGCGATTTTCTGCATGTTTTAATTAAACCTCGATTTTTTTTATACTTTTTTCACTTAAATAGTAGACAAATTACCTTATAAAATAGTATTTTTAAATGCATTTTCATCGATGTGTAAAGATGTAAAATTTTAATCATAAGCCCGTCCACTTTCCAATTTTTTTGCAGCAGCCCTTAAAATGGCAAGTGTAATTTAACATCGCATCCTCATGTTACCTGACTATTACTGTTAACTATGTTAGATAAGTATAATTAAAACATTATCTACAAAAAAGGCAAAGTTGACACATGTAGCGGTAAGCATTTTTTTGCTATATAAGCAGTTTTTGTACAAAGGCAACAACGGTTGTGGGCTGCCAGTGGAGTATCCAGGGTTGTCAGATCGTTCAGCTGGATTAAAAATCCCTCAAATGTAGGACTTTTAGGAAAAAATGTTCCTAAACGCGCCTAAAGAAGTTTTCAATTCAAAAATATAATATTTCTTGAACTGATTAGTATATTTAATCAAAGATTAGTTACTTAAATATTAATAAAATATAACTTTTATATATTTTATGGTAATAATTCCATTTTTGTATTTTTATTTGGTTGTGAGATTTACGACGTGAGATTTGACTCCAGTAGTGTCAAACTTAAAATCCTTAGTAAGCAGGTAAATATTTTCCCCTAAAAAAAATATCCGAAAAAAAAAACCCTAAAGAAAATAAATTCCCTAATTTTTGGGGAAGATCTCCTAATCTGCTAACCCTGGGAGTACCTATTGTATCGCCCAAGCGTCTAGGGCTCATACTAAATTTTCGATGCGAAACCGTACATGCGTAATATGGCCGAATGTATCGGAATTATCAACAGATCTATTCCTAGATCTGTTGAATTATCCATGTCTTTACGTTCAGCGAAATTCCTTCAACGCCTCGGTGGTGTAGTAGGTAGAGGTTCTGCTTGTCATTTCTGCGCTGTGGGTTCGATTCAAGGTTCATGTTCGATTCCCGTCAGTTGCGACAGAGGTTGTGTTTACCTTTTTTAAATTACATGTTTGTTTTTTATTAATTTTCTTTTTTTCTTACTTTTGGTTTAGTTTTCGGTTACTTCTCGTTGATTGCGCCTCCGTAACGAGCGAACCGAGCGGAGGGCCATAATAATACGCATTATTCATGTTTCGCCATTGCGCATGCACGGTTTCGCATCGAAAATTTAGTAGGAGCCCTAGACTCCTCTTTATCGCTGAATTGCGTTAGACACAAGAGGCCTGTTCATTTGGCTTTGCTTAACCTCCCCGGAAAATCAAAGAAATCAGCTTGGAGCAGAACACGAAATGCCATAACTGCATTCCACGCAGATATTTCCTGCTCGGATGACTTCCTAGCTTGCTACCCCAAATGAATGCGCTTTTTGTTAAGACAGCACACAGATAGGATCTTATATATAAGAATATTTTTCTCAAAAATGCCCACAATGCCTTTCAGCCTTTCAAAATTTAAAAAGTGGCGTTATATTATTATTTTATATTCCGCGGTTTTTGTTGATTATCTGTCATCTTTCTACTTTTGCTCTAACTGCTCCACCTCCAGACAAGGTGCAAGTAGAGCACGATCTAACTGATCTCGAGCACAGTGCTCCATCCCAAGCGAACAAAAAAATATCAGCTGCTCGAGCCAAATGAACATCGATCACCTGCTCCATGCCACTTAGAGTAGTGAGAGCAGACCAAATGAACAAGCCTAAGCCAAAGTTTACAGAATTAAAAATATAAGTTGGTGCACTAAGCGCCAATTCAATGAAATCGTCATATCAAAGGCGAGCCGAGGACGCAACGCGACGTTAAAAAAATGTAGGGGGTATTGAGGCAATAAGAGCCGAGTTTGACGCGATTTACTTCGGTCAAAGCGCTATTGGGGAACATAGAGTAAAATTTCCCGCTTAGTAAGTAATAAATGGAGAGATTTAAATAATGAAATATGTTTTCAATAAAATTTTGAAATAGTTATTTGTGTTTTTAGAGCGCAAAGTAACGTATTGCAGCTTGAGAAAGAATGTTGCAATCTTTCCAAAACCGCAATCTTACTTTGCGCTCGAAAAACACACAGAACTTTTTCTACAGCCGCATTTTTTAAAATTAAATGCACATTTTTCTCTATACTTATTCTGAAATTTGCAAATGACTGTCAGTTTTGACATATTATTCGGGCATATTTAGAACAGGAGTGCCAGCAACAACTGTAATAAACGCACGACTGTCATTTATTTATTTATTTTTTTATTTATTTATTCATAAAACACTCGACGGAAAAAGTGAGAATTTTCTTTTCCATGTTCGCGCTAAAGCGCAAAATAAGGATCCGCGGCATTCGTCGATTTTAGGATTTCATTTCAATTTAGTGATTAGATACTTTGCGCGGCTGTAGAAAAAATATATGTTGTGTAATCACAAAAAAAGATGAAAAGATAAAGGCCTTATTTAGCATATTTTAAAAAAAATTGCGATAAATACGATTGCATATTTAAATAAAATTTGTAAAATATATTATTTTTTACTTCAAGAATTAAATTTAATACCCCGTGCAAAATTCTTTATTTTAATTTATTTTAGGGATGAACTACATCATAGTTTTGCAAAACTTTACAGATTATTTGGAGAAAGTTTTGCAAAACTAAATGTCTACATTTTAGCAATTTCTATATTTCCTTAATTTTACCAAAAGTCAGTTCAAAGCCTGACAATCTGCAAGAGCTTTTTACTGTTTTATTGTATTTGCTAACCATTTTCATTTTTAGTTTTTTGCTTTTCATGAAAACGATATCCGACTAGATATCAAATCGAAGAAATTAGGTACACATTTCATTAGGGTCACTAATCTTGCACTTGTGCAGTTTACATCCTTGAGCCTGGGCCGAAGTGGCTCTATAACAACTCAAACCAAATTTAATCATTTGTGGAGCCAAAGGCCAATCAATTCCAGGGTAACAAAATGTAAAGTAATAGACTTTTAGATAAACCTATATTTGCACCCATATTACATTAATTTGCAAATGCACAAAATCTGATTAAAAGTTACTTTTTTTAATTGGTAACCCGGTTGATGGAACAGCATATGAACGTATACAGCTCCTAGAAGAATTTGCAAAACTGTTTTTATTAAAATGCAAACCACAAAGTCTAATACGGCTATGACATTGCATTGGTGTATCATTCGCATATTTGTGGGCTTCTATAAATTCTAAGGCACTTTTCCAGGCTCGACACCTGCAACTTTTTTTTATTACATATTACATACTCTATTGTACTCACTATAAATCGATATTAATATTGAACATTGATGGGAAGTAGGTCAAATGGAACTTGTAAGATTTGACCCAAATAAAAGTGAAGTTAAATAAAAGCTTATAATAAACTAATACATACCTTCCTTCATCTTTTGGGCACCTAAAGAACGATATATTGTCTGCCATTCGACTTTCACAATCATCTACTGAACAAATATTTCGACTAGACATTTTACTCAGAAATCCACCAAAAACAAACGGCTATTTTTGAAATCCCACCCTATACGCCGCACCGTAAACAAATTTAAAATAAACTTAAAACACCGTGTACGCATCCAGCAACAAGTGTAGACTGGCACCAATCTAACGGGCAGGCGGGGAGTGGCGGAGTGGATTTTGACGATGGCGCGGAGTGAATCAACTTATATTTTTAATTCTTAAACTTTGCCTAAGCATACAAACAAACCCTCTAAAAAGTAAACAAAAAGTCCCGCCACGCCCACCAAACCATAACTGTCATGATGGTTTGTAGTTTTGTAGCCGCTGCTCGCTAGAGGCGTATATTGTTTAGTGGGCCGGTGATAAGGGGCTCTGCTGGGAGCAGGTGCAATTGAACGAGTTTGCAGTATTATTTCAAAATATTTACGTCTCACGCATATTTTAGAATTATACTTTCCACTACATGACTCATTAAATTGAGACAAATTATCGGTACACTTGAGTTCATTGAATAATCGTACAAGTATCGCTTTGACCCATACCAACAAATTATTATAAATCGATTTTTTTTTAGACGAGGGATACAGTTCGCTAATATTCAAGTTTCAACTGAGAAGGGAGTCTGGTTACTATATCCTCGAATATTTTCTTCCGTCGATATTGCTGGTAATTATGTCCTGGGTGTCCTTTTGGATACAGGCAGATGCCGCTCCGGCCAGGACCACTTTAGGTAAGTCCAAACCTTAGATTAAAGATATCACTATACTCTAAGGTCCAAAGTAAATGTTATATTCAGCTTTAATATATCAAATCAAAAAGGCAAATAATTACAACGATAAACACCGATTCGCATGCGTTATATACGGTGATGAACCTCCAAGCGTTGTTGCCACTTCTTCGCATTTTAACAGTCAATATACAGGGTCTGTCATCGAACACAGACACAAAATGGTGTTGTGAAAAACAAGTCGACTTGTATATCAAAGCCAATGATCAATTTCCGAGTAGTTTTTCGATCATATGTTTAAAAAAAATTAAAATACCACGAAAAATATCTAAAACATATAGGACTTTTACTTCATCCATGCATTCGGGCTTTTACCCAAATCCCAGATAACCCAACTACAGATCCGAAAGCGCATGAAATACCGAATCTCGTTTTATGACGCGTCTATCCGCGGAGTTGAATTGCCCGCACAAAGTAGTTTTAAACCTGCGGCTGGCAATTAGTAAAAGACTGGCCGCACCAATAACCAATTTTATTTATGTATATGTTAGTATCATTATGGTATATTGTGCAACAAGTGTTGAAAATAACACAGTGATTTTCACACGCGTTGCATACTATACTTTTTCTACGACTGCAAATAATATTGATATTATATAATATTTATTATAATATAATATATCAAGCATCTTGTCTTTAAATTAAAATTTATAGTTTACAAAGACCATACAAACACTTCTACAGCAATTTGTGTAACTAGTTGATGAGTAGGTATTGAGACGCCAGGGCTAGGACAACGCCCTACCCTGGGTGCCCTTTTGATGTTTCGCCTTAAGTTATTCTTTTCATCTTTGGAAAAAGGCGCCATTCGCCGGCGCGGCGCGGCGGTTTCCTCTTATGGCTTTCTTCCCTCAATGGACCCATTTTTACTGGTAAAAGGGACCATACGGCGGTGACGCCCTAAATTGGGGCTCCTTGAAGCCCATAGCCCTGAACGAGGCCAATTTTTCACAGGTTTTAAAATGGGGCCCTCGGGGGGCTATGCTTTTGAATGGAGCCTCCGGTGTGGGAGCCTCATATTTAACACATTTGGAAAATGGCCCCCCTGGGGCAAGGCCCTAAAATGAGGCCCCAGAGGCGCGAGACCCTAGAATGGGACCTATAGTACGGGAGCCCATTTTTTACAGATTTAGGAGCCTCCGGGGGTGAAGCCCTAAAATTGGGCCCCAAGCCTTAAAAGGGGGCCTCTGGTATGAGAGTCCCATTTTCTACAGTTATGCAAAAAGGGGCTCCTGGGGGGGGTGAATTGGACTCCCTTTTTTAGAGGTCTGGGAATGGGACCTCTGAGGGCGAAGCTCTAAAATGTAGACGAAGCCCTTTAATCTTATTACCCGAATAAGCGTGTGAAATGCCCAGTTTTCAAGAGAAATTGTTAGTGTGTTTTTGGCGTTATAAGATCCTTTACACAAATAGTGCACTATATAAAAGTCGGCCTTTCCCATTGGTCGATCCGCATGGCCCTCCGCTCGCTTCGCTCGCTATGGGGGCTCAAGAAAAGGAAACTAACCAGGTGCTAACCCAATCTAACCCAAGACATACCCAAAATCAAGAAAAAAACCGGTTTAGAAACATAATCTTAAAAAATATATAAAAAAGAGCAACGGGGTTCGAACTCGCGTTTTCTAGGTGAGACCCAACGATCTAACCCTCTACACCACGAGAGCTCTTGATAGAAACCGATTGCATCACGCAGACATATCGTAATACGAGATGGATCGACCAATAGGAGAGGTCGATTTTTTACATAGTGCACTATTTGCGTAAAGGATCATTAAATGCGTGTTTTTGTCTATTTTCAGGGCAGAAAAATATAATAAAATTTTTGTGTGTGCTGCAACAAGCAGGGTCATCGTTTGTCAGAATTTCGATCCGAGCCTTCGTTGCAGAAATACGAGCGAAAAACGGTTTTCCCCCAAAATCACCCCTTAAATTAGAGCCCCGGTCCCCACCGTATGGTCTAAGGTGGCCTCCCCATGGGGCGCACCTACTACAAAAATTTCGACCCCGTACCTCTTCCCGTTCTCCTGAAATTCATTATTTAAATTTTTCCTTCTCCCCCAACCCCTGGCCAAACGGGGTGGGTACAGGGTCCCGTTTTTGTCCAGGATCTTCTTTTTACCCCGGCTACATCCCCTAAAAATTTCAGGCCTCTACCTATACGGGAACATGCCATACATATCCGAGCGTGACGCGTGACGGTTTTACTGAATTCAATACCCAGGAAAAAACGCAAAACGCGCCTAAAGACGTTTTCACTTCAATAACTTGCTTTGACGTGTAAAAATCACAAGACATACGTTTCTCGGTCTTTAGGGCACTTGAAAAAAGATTTATCGCCAGTGCTTCTGTTTGAACAACAGGAATACAGGCACGTATAACCAGGCATGTTACTAACACATTTAAACCAATTTTATAATTTAATTTAAAAAAATAAGATTGAATATGACTGCGTACTATTCCGCTTGTGGTTGTGATGCGACTTAGAACGCTTTTCCATACGGGCCCGCACTAAACTGTAGATAGCCAAAACATGTTCAAGCCATCTACGACCATGAGTCATTCGCTGCGAAGTTTGTTGCACGCATTTAAATAGCCGCTTACGCATCTGTTTTGGGTTATCGGGGCCCAAACGACAATAACATACATCTTGGATGTTAGAATATACATAGCGGCTTATTTAAAAACATAACCTTAAATTAGACTTCCGAATCGTCTTCGGTAGAGTGTAGAGTATCGGCCATATACGTAAAAAGAAACAGCTATTTTGTCTTCAGCTTCATATACATATATGACTAGTTTGGGGGACTCATGATGAGCGTTCGGGGACCGTGTTGATTCCCCGAGGAAGATTCGGACGTCCAGCCGGGAGTTTGAGCCCCGGGCATGCATAAGATTGAAATGTTTGTGAACGTCCTGCCGGTGGTGTTCGAACCTTAAAACAAGCCGTTCATGTACAAGTCGGAGCCCCCAGTAGTACATACTCGAGGTTCCAAAAATAGTATATCTGTCCATCAGGGTGTAACCAATGTGGAAGGGTCGCTCCACCTCTTGCTAAGCTCGGACAGGGGTCTTTATTGGCTGAATGCTAACGCGAAGGCCAACAGCGAAAGAACTACTACTACTATAACCTTAAATTAGGACTTCCCTTCCGTCTTCTGTCGAGTGAACAGGCGTTTTGTAGCGGCTCCTTTGTCACCATTTTGGGTGAACACGTGGTTACCGTTCAGTGACTGTTATTTCTCCCCGAGGAAGAATCGGGAGTCCTAGCCAGAATAAATACTCGCATTCACGCCGATATACTCAGGCCGCGGGAACCGGATGTCCCTGTAGGACCATTTCTGTCTGTGCCTGCTAAGTTTCGGCTTATTGCCGCTATTTTATATTTGTGTCTGATAGTCGAGGCCTTCAAGAGAGCGTATGCTCGACATCTTGATGGGTTCAAAAATATAGTGCCTCCGATCCAATAAGAGTGCCGCCCCAGCTCTAATCAAGCCCCGACGGAGGCGTTACTGGGCGAATGCGCGAAACCCACTAGCAGCAACCCCCTATAAAATATAAAAGATTCATTGTTCCGTGCAGAAAACGACATCATATCGGTAGTATTATTGTATCATTATTTTTTGCTATTATAATAGTTGGATAAGAAGATAAATAAAAAATCTTAAAAAAATACCTCATATTTTTGCTTGAGCGAATATGTATTATATAACAAACGTGAACTATTGTTTGTAAGGGTGTAAACAGACCGAGTCACGGGCTTATGGTCTCGTCTGCTCTAGCTAAGCTGGCCAAATCCTCGCAAAACGATATTTTACCTTTACCCAACTAGGACTTTTGCCACCCTTACTCTACGTACCTACTAAAATATATATATAATTAAGGTTTTTTATTGATGCCTTAGATTCTCTGTTACTTACTTAATATCACAGCTTATTCACTACCAGCTAGTCATCTCTACCGAAATCGGAAAGTTGGAGTGTCGGACACTGCGTCTACGTGGCAGTGCCCTGAGCGGTTCCACAGTAGTCGGACTGGCCACGGTTGAATTTAAAATGAATTTTCGCTTCAAAATCCATGATATATTCGTCCGCTATCGCCCTAAAAAAGATCAGAAATTTCGGATTTTTATACAGTTTTGCCATTTAAAATCGTTTTTAAACGGATTTTAGATGATAAAAAAGCATATTTGAAATTAAACGAACTGTCAAAAGTATTATTCAGATGCTCAGACGTTTAAAACAATATTGAGTCGTGGCCCTCTTCTAATACTGTATTAAACTAAGTTAAATTTATTAATTATTTCATTAAAATTGATGATAATAGTTTTAACCCGATAAAAAGAAAAGCATGTACTAAATAATTTGGTTTTCATCAGATGATTTTGTAAAATTGGTGTTTTCACAATGTTAGGCAGTTTTTCATATAAACACACCCAAAAGTACATGTTATTCTTGAAGTATACTAAAATTTGTAATTTGAGAAATAAAAATTGAGTTTTAAAAAGCTTTTCATTATTTTTTCCTTCATAATGGATTTTAGGAACAGCTACGATGTTATCGTTTATTACCTTAAATGGAAACTTAACGAAAAGTCTACCCAAAGTTTCATACGTAAAGGCAAGCGAAATTTGGTTTTTTGGAGGTGCCACCTTTATATTTTGTTCCTTAGCCGAATTCACATTCGTGAATGTGATTTGGAGAAGAAAGTAAGTTTTTACATTATTTTCAATGTTCCTAAAAATATATCAATATTTGGACTAGGACTTGTCGCCAATTTATTATTACATCCAGTTTAATAACCCACTAGAAAAATCAAAAGATGTCAGGTCTGGGGATAGAGCAGGCCCTGTTGGGTATATAGAAACTAGAATATACCTATATAGACCATGAAGTGTTCCGAATTTTAATTTATTTATACTATTACTCCGATAAAAAAGCAGCATTGTATTTACCCGATAATCACTAGATTTTAGATCCGCACGCAACGTCGTATCATATCCATAGCTTTTTTAAAGTTGACATATTATGCCTCGATGACATCAACGAATTTTAGGAAGAAAATCGAATTGGCCAAACAAAGCAGCAAATACATAATAAAGGGGGCCCTGTCACCTCGACTGGCCAGAAAAGACTTGCGGAAATCGGAGTCCTTCTCCAGTCTCGATTCCAAGCATGCAGGGACGTATCTAACCGTTCACGTAAGTAAAACAGGACCGGCGTCAATCAACACGAACTTAAATCTCCCGAAAAATCGGATATATTTTGTGTTCAAACGGAATCGAAGTATTTGTTTTATGATTTATTCGTCGTCTTAATCATAGCGGAAACTTTTTCGTTTTAAATTTACATAGTACCTCAATTCCCTAACGATTAAGTTTCTTTATTCAGCCCGCTGTTAATTTTACAATAAATAGTTTTTGGTAGGATTCTACAACATATTATTACAAAAATGGCAGCGTTTTCAATGATTCCATTTTGCACATTTAAGAACTTTATCTCTATTCAACTGCAAAAATTACTTCCTTATTTTTATAAATGCTATCAATTTCATAGCTTTTTATTGATCTAAAATGGCTATATAATATAACCACAGGTTAAATATTTATCTGTTCTCTGTGCCTAATGTAGAATGAACAAAAAGAAAGCAAGAAATACTTATTGTATTTTTTGTTTAATTAATGTTATTTAATGTGGAAAGTACTGTGGTGGTCAACATTATTTGACCAAAGCAGCAACGTTAGATAACTGAACTTCCCGTTCATTTTTAGGGTTCATCGAATTCCCTGAACGTCCCCACAATCAACCACCCTTCGAATGGAGAGAACGTGTCCGCAGATTCAGGATCCCCTACACCCACTCCGTCGCAGCAAGCGTGGGCGGAGATGACACCCCAGGAAGTCGCCATTTGGATAGACAGGAAAGCGAGGGTGGCGTTTCCCGTCATGTTTTTGATTTACAATCTGTTCTACTGGAGTTTTGTTTATGCTTTGTGATTTTTCTTTTTCCCGATTCTATGCTAAACGAACCTAAAGCTGCATCTACATTATACCTCACAAAATCTAAGTTGAAAGCAACACTTGAAATATTTTCATTTGCATTGAAATAAATTTGTAGTTTAAGTATTCTTACACAAGAAAAAATTTTATTTGTAAATATTTGCTTCCTTCCCAGCGATTTAATTATGTAAGTGTCAAGCTAATTCAAACTAACCCAAGCTAACCTAAACTAACCCAAACTAACCGAAATCGTTTCTCATAGGTTTGTATGAAGAATGGCTTGCGCAAGTACCTTAAACGAGACGAAACTAACCCAAAGCTAACCCAAACTAACTCAGAGTAGTTCGGACTATGTCGTGGGTAACGCGGAGTAGCTTGGAGTAGATCGTAGGTAATTGGTAACTATAGAGGTATTTCTCTGCTCTCAATCATTCCGAAGATATTCGAATCTATAATAACAGATGAAATATTTAACACTTATAAGCACTATATAAGTCCTAAACAACATGGATTTTACTAGAGTAGATCAACTACCACTAATTCGGCCGAATTCCAGAACTATCTTAGTGGAAATATTGAGAAGGGATTTCAAGTCGACGTTATATACACCGACATGTCAAAAGCGTTTGACAGTGTATCCCATGATTTACTCCTGAACATACTTGAAGCTCTGGGAGTGTGTGGCGCTTACTTTCGCTGGATTAAATCCTATCTCAGCAACCGAACTCAGAGGGTGAGATTGTGCGGGGTTACCTCCCGTGAGATTGGAGTGCCATCTGGAGTCCCTCAGGGTTCTCATCTCGGTCCAGTTCTGTTTTTACTGTTTGTGAACGATGTTGTGTCCGCGTTTGAACACTGCGAGTGTCTTCTCTATGCCGACGATTTAAAGTTCTTTCGTGTTGTTGATAAGGTGGAGGACTGTCCGATGATTCAGTCTGACCTTGACAACTTCAGCGCATGGTGTAGCGATAACTTTTTAAGACTTAATTCCACAAAATGTAAATTCCTAAGTTTTCACCGTCGGAAAGTTCCTATTCGGTCTAGTTATATATTTTGAATGGTCATTTCTTGGATGAAGTTGTTACTTTTAATGACCTGGGTGTTACATTTGACCACGAATTGAATTTTAACACTCATCTTGATAACATTATTTTGAAGGGCTTTAGAATGCTAGGTTTTATTAGGAGAAACTGCGATAATATTAATGATACTAAAGCCATAAAAAGTTTATATTATTGTTTAGTTCGTAGTATTTTAGAATATAACCGTGTGGTGTGGTCACCCTATTATAACTCCCACATTAAACGGCTTGAAAATGTACAAAATAAGTTTTGCAAATTTATTTTGTACAAGCATAGATTTCCTTATAGAGATATTCCATATAACGACAAATCCCAGTTGGTGGGCTTGGATTCCTTGGAAAAAAGAAGACAAAATGCAATGGTATTTTTTCTATTTAAATTAATTAACGGGCACATTGACAGCAGTATGCTTTTATCTAATATCTTTTTCAAAATAACAGCAAGATCTACCCGCCACAGAAATTTATTTTATGAGAGACCACATCGCACAAATATCTCATCGACTTGTGAAGGTCTATAATGATGATATTAATGATTGTGATTTGTTTGGCTGTTCATTCTTGAGCTTTAAAAAGAAGATCTTATCTCGATAGTTATTGTTCTTTTAAAAGTTTATGTACATCTTTATAATGATTCTGTTGTGTACCATTTGGAATATTTTGTAATTCTGTAGTGTACTTGCCAAATAAATAAAAATAAATAAATAAATAAGTAATGCGGAGTGGCTCGGAGTAGGTCGTAAGTAGCTTGAAGTAGGTCGCAAGTAACGCGGAGTAGCTCGGAGTAGCTTGGATCAGGTCATAAGTAGCTCAGAGTAGTTTGTAGTTCGCTCGAACTAGGGCGTAGGTAGCGCGGAGTAGACTCGGACTAGCTTGGAGTAGGTCTTAAGTAGCGCGGACTGACTCAGACTAGCTTGAAGTAGGTTGTAAGTACTGCGGAGTGGCTCGGAGTAGGTCATAAGTAGCTCAGACTAGTTTAGAGTAGGGTGTAGATAGCTGAGAGTAGGTTGGAGTAGGTCGTAAGTTTCGCGGGGAGCTTGGAGTAGGTCGTAAATAGCGCGGAGTGAGTCAGACTAACTTGGAGTAGATCATAAGGAACTCACACCAGTTTGGAGTAGGGTGTAGATAGCTGAGACTAGGTTGGAGTAGGTCGTAGGTAGCGCGTAGTGACTCGGAGTAGGTGGTAAGTAGCGCGGAGTTGCTCGAAGTAGCTAGGAGCAGGTCTTAAGTAGCTCAGAGTAGCTTGGAGTAGGTCGTAACATTGTTTTTATTTATCTAAACAATGGTCGTAGGTAGCTCGGAGTGTAGTTCATAGGGGCAGAGAAGGAAAACCCTACAAAAACAGGTGGCGGCGAAGGCCGTCAGTACCAGTAGTTTCGTTTTTAACTGTTTTGATAAGGGCCGAGTGAAAGCAATTTTTTTATCGCATTCTTTTCGAAACTTATTATCCCTGCTGTTGACTATACTCACTTCTCTCGCTCGAATAGCGAAAACAACTACCAACCCAAACTAACCGAATCTAAATAAATTATATCATAAAACAGATTTCATTACATTAATTTGAGTTAGTTTCTGTTCGTTTTACTCCCGGAGTGTGCGGAAGCCAACGCATGAAATGTAGCGCGCTTATTTGGCTTACTTTGGAATAGCTAAAAGTCGAGTAAAAGGGCGATCACTTATTCTTAGTTTCAATAAGAGAAATGTGCAACGTTTAGCAACCTTGACCGAGACCTCCGTGCCAGTGTGTCAAATATCATTATTTCACGTTTTAAATTTTTTAATTTTGCTTGCTTCAAGTTTGATTTTGATTTTTACCTGCGCAAGTAGTATATAAGATGGTTTAGTGATTTTTCAAAAGTTTAAACTTAAAACTTGACTCAAATGTGGTGGTTCCTCACATTTTCTTGGCTTTATCTCAGTCAGAATCGCTGAAACTACTCTAGACACCCTCTTGATAACAAAAGAAAATTTGCAAGGCGGACAACCTATATCTTTACAACCCATGATACAATCTTTTTTCGTTGTATCATGTTTACAACCAGACCCCATGTAAGTTAAAGTTTTTAATAATTTGTATATAAATATATTCACAAAATGAATGATAGTTGTATTTATTAAAAATTTTTGAGCTTTTTGTGAAATTTGACATTTGAAAATACTACTTGATGCTTAAATTCTCTTTAAAAACGTTACTTCTGACACAAAAGTGTCGCTTATTGCACCGACATTACGAACATCTAATATCAATTTTTTTAGAAATGTGCAACGTTAAAAAACCTTGCCCGTAAGGTGCCATAGAGTGATATGTCACCAATAATTGTATTACCGTTTGACGCCCTGTAGTGTTTTTAGGCGGTATTTTGTGTTCATTCTGTTCAGTCGTGTCGGGAGCAGTTGAAGGACTCGTCGGTGTCAGATAACGTAACTAGCAATATGGTGTGCTCAGGAAAATCTTTAACATTGATTGATTTGTACCGTGAGCGTCCCATTTTATGGGATACTGGAAATAAAACGCCCGCCAACTGGAAATCACCTTTCATCATGTCAGAAAAGAATGGGTTAATACAGAATCAATGTAATAGAGAAAGACGAAACAATAGTAATACATTTTCTATTAAGTTGACTGTCTCATTGGTTGTCTCTGTCCTGAATACCTACTTGGTTTAATTCATTGTATCATGTAGGTACTTCTATTATTGCTTTTGTTACCGACTAGTACACAAGGCGAAAGTACATCCACACGACGCGACGGTCATCTTATGGATCTTAATTAAACCAATAGGAATTTACCAAAGTGACAGTTAATGGGCGGAGTTAGATGCAATTTATGAAATGTGGAAAATGTAAAAACAGGGCCAGTAACTTTTTCTGCTAGATTAGAACTGATTTTGGGCATGCTTTGGGTCAGTTTCCTAGCGAATACCATTGGTAAAAAAAGTGTAGCACTGAAACTCGCCCAGTGCACAAAAAAGATTGCACCAGTTTATTGCCTATGGGGTATAGGATTACGTCACTACCATTACTTGAAGATAAAAGGAAATTTAAAATAACAAGATATTTTTTTACCATTTTCAAAAAACCATCTGTTATCTGATATCCTTTGTCGGATTTCGTTCTTTTTCTTTTGAAAACAGCATCGGTGCCACACGACCTCCAAGGTTTCGTACGAAACTAATTCCACTCGGAGCAAGAAATGTCGCACCAAATTCTCAATGGTACATAAATACTTGCCCTGCACTGGCCAATGGTATACACATTTTGCAGTCGTGCCGCACTAATTTTATCAATGGTATTCGCTATTAGTTGGTTGCACCCCCGAAGCGAGCGGTGGGCTATGAGTCATGCGTTTTCCTTCGCTCATCTATAGCTCCGCCCATGAATCGTCACTTTTGTGAATTCCTATTTGGTTTAATTAAGATCCCAAGAGGACCGTGGTGTGGATGATGTACTTCCGCACTGGCAGGTCCACACCTACCTCGACACCTACCGAAAGAAGCCACCCGGCTTTGCCAATCGTCAAAGCCGACTTCGGTGTGGACGCGGCTTAATAACACATGCCAATAATTTTTTTAACTTTATCTAACGGTTGTCTGCTCTATTCAGGATTTATTGACATATTCTTATAAAAAGCGCCAAAGGCTTAATTATTAACCACCTAGTAGAGGGGTCATAAATTCACTCGCGGATGCTGTGACAGTATCATTTCATTCCATGCGCGCACCTGCGCATCATGTCTTCGTGATTCAACCAATCGTTTGTATGTGCCGTGGTCTAGAGGTTTGCACGATTAGCCTTCAGTTCGGCGACTCGAGTTCAAACCCCGTCGGTGTTTTAATTTTTTTTTAAGGTTATATTTCTAAACTGTTTTTTTCTTGTTTTTGGGTATGTCTTGGGTTAGCACCTGGTTAGTTTCCTTTTCTTGAGCCCCCGTAGCGA
>MU182268.1:84688-119799 GCA_016904865.1 Pissodes strobi | reverse complement strand
CATGGCAACTCGGAATGGCGGGGGCGTCACTCCCCGTAATCAAACTCCTCTCACCAGTTTGACGTTCCTGCCATGCTCAAACAACAAGAAGTAACCAAGTGCTAACCAAAACTAACCCAAGGCTAACTCATAATTAAGAAAAAAAGGTAAATTAATAAAAAAGAAACAAAACATATGTGGCGACCGACGGGAATCGAACCCGCAGCGCAAGAATGACAGGCAAACACTCTGCCTACTACGCCACCGAGGCGTTATAGAAATTTAGCTAGAACGTAGAGATATGGATTCGTTGGATCGCAACTTGTTATTTAGCCGCTCGTCTCAGTCGTCTCTTAAATGCCGTCTTAACCTCAAAATCTCTTTACGATATTTTCTTCCGAATCTTTGAATTCGTCATATGGAGAGATCGGAACAATGTTAAATGTGTTGCTTATTTGCACTATGAAGAAGGTTTACCAAAATCGATTGGACTACCGATTTTTGGACTTTAAACATAGTATAAACTGGTATAAACAAACACCATGCTTTAAATATTCCAATCAAGTAACAGTTATAAATATTGTAGACTTGCTAGGTTTTCCTACTGTGCATAGTGTTAAGCTTAGTGATGAGCGAGAGTGGTCTTGGTCTTGGCCTTGGTCTTGCAGAAAAAGCAAGACCAAGACCAGGTCTGCAAGACCAAGACCGAGCAGTGCAAGACTTATGCAAGACCAAGAACTTGTATTGCAAGACTTATGCAAGAGTCTTTTGCGGCCTTGCGTTATTTTTTCGCAATTTTTGTTTGTTGCCATATTGTCCTTAATTCTGGGAACGAAATAATTGTTGAGTCGAAATATGGAGAAAAACTTTCTATAAACGTCTGTCAAAAATCATTTTGTTTGTGAGATATACTTATGCAGGGGAAGTTAGACCGTATTCACTATTTGCCACGCCCGCATTGTATGTAAATGAATAAGAATGTATTCGAGGAAAAAGAGCAGTCACTTTTTTTATAGAAAATTATACTCATAATTACAAAAATCTAATTTGGATTTTAAACAAATTACACAAATGTCAATACATTTCTTCAAGCGGGAGACAGTGACCGATTTTTGGATGTCATTTTGGCCAGTAAAGCTATAATAATACCACAGCTTATTCAATAACCAGCTATTCATCTCTATCGAAATCGGAAAGTTGGAGTGTCGGGCACTGCGCATCCTGACAGTGCCCTTAGCGGTTCAGTTTCACGGTCTCGTGATTTTTCAGGCGATGTAATGACACGAAGCGAACTGAATTTAAAATGAATATTCCCTTCAAAATCCACTACAAATTCGCCCGAAGCTGCTGCTATTGCCCTAAGAAGACCGGAAATTTCGGATTTTTATACAATTTTGCCATTTAAAATCGTTTTCAAACGGATTTTAGACGATAAAACATCGTATTTTAAATTAAACGAATTGTCAAAAGTATTATTCAGATGCCCAGACGTTTAGAAAAATATTAACTCATGGCCCTCTTCTAAAATTTTCACTTGACTTTCCCAAATCAAAGGATGCTGCCGCAAGATGAGTAGCTGGTTATTGAATAAGATGTGATAATACCCATATTCTGATGTTGTAAAGTGATAAAAATGTATCACTGATAAAATGAAGCATCATCCTGGAATCTTCACATACAGCGTGTCCGAAAAGAATGTACTTGGGATCTTAAAAAATTGGTTAAATGGAAAACGTAAGATATTTAATTGTTAGTTCAATTCTGCTTTGATAATGAATTAATCTTAATAAATTTATAATTCATAATAATGAATTTTAATTATCTTTTTTCATTTTCGACATATTTTCAAAAAACCGAAAGATTTTATTTGTAAAAAAAGCTAATTTTATGTAATTTTTGTTTTTACCTACTATATTTTTTCGACAAAATATAATACACAGTTCAACAGTCGTCCTTGAAATACGTTATGTAATTTGGTTGTTGTTCTTTAATTGTTATTTGTTGTTTGTAATGTTCGTTGTAAGCCGCAATATTATCTACTTTAATCCTGTTATGTGTTATGAATGTTAAGTTTACGAGAGAAATGCGCAATTTTGATAAGATTCATAAATGTTTGTTTTTTTTTAACAAGAAATAATGATTTCTATGACATGCATATGCATTACATATTTTATCATTAGAAACCCTTTCCATTATCTCATTTCGTTATACCGTTTTTGTGTTTTGTGTGGTGTTTTTATTTATTTATTTGTATTTTAATATAATTCGAAAAGTTGGCAAGACACAATAATTGGTTTTCTTGACACCTGACCAACAATCCTGCAAACACCGCTTAAATTATACATTTTGGTCACCATCTTTACTGGTTTTTTGAAAATTTCTCGACAACGAAAAAAGATGGAATCAGTATTAAAGCAGCATTGAACTAGAAATTAAATAACATACAACTTTTCCATTAAACCTAGTTTCTAGCACTTATAGTTTTTAAGTTCCTAATCCTACAATGAATGAGTGAAGAAAGTACACTTTACCGCACCCGAGTAGGTAAAATTGTTAACGAATTTGTCATTTGCTGAGAAATGCATAAAACTGATGTGCAGTTCATTCATTGAGCAATAATAATAATTTTGGTTTATTTCAAAGCCCAGCTAACGGGCCTGATAAGAATCGACTTTTATAGAAGGACGTAAAATCCAGCGACTGATATATACTTTTTCAAACTTATGAAATTTTATTATAGGAAAATATTCTAAAAAAATGTCAGAATAACTGCATCAGATTATCAAGAGGGATAAATATTTAAATTTCAACTCAATTATGGGCAACCATGTATTAAAAAATGAAATGCACGTTTAAATAAAATAGTTCTTGTGTTAACGCCGCAATTTATAACTGTAAATACACAGGATGTTTCAATATTACACGGACAAACTTAAACAAGTGATTCCTCAATTCAAAATGTTTTTTTGGGTATTTTTATTTAAAAAGATTTTCTAATTTGGTAGTTAAAATTTGTCGCTGTGGTACTTAATATTGAAAAACCAAAATTTTCATACTGAGAAATCTGTCTCTTTCTTTAAACGTTTATTTACTGTATAAAGGACTTAAAAAAACTTTTTTTTTTAATTTTCTTTGTAAAAATTGTCTACAGTAATAATCTACAAAAAGTGCAAGACTTGCAAGACCAACACCACATATCCAAGACCAAGACTAACCCGGTCGCATATTTACACATCCTAACATACGACGGCACCAGGGTGCTAAATCAGTGAGCTTTTGTAGCCCTACCAACGCTTACAAAACCTAACCGATTTCAGCACCCTGGTGCCTATGATAGCCAGTTACGTAGGTGCCGAAATCAGGGAGCTTTTGTAGCGTAATTATTGTTCACAAAGGCTCACAGTTTTCAGCACCCTGGTGCCATCGTATGTGAGGATGCGTAAATATGCAACCAGGTCTTGGTCTTGCATTTGTTCATCACTAGTTAAGCTTATAAATGGTTTTTAAGTGCATGTAATTTGGATCTACGAATAAAATCAATGCCTCGCATGTTTACTGGAATGGTGCTTTATGTTTTTGCAAGTGCTTATTGCTGGGATGCTTGCTTTTTGGAATAGTTGAAAGAGTAGTGTGATGGTGCAAGAAAGGCGCGTTAATAGCAGAGCTCTCCTTTTTTTTTTTAGCATATACTTGAAATGGGTAGATCACCGATCTCCATATCGGTGGGGTAGATAGATGATCTAGTCGTCTAAGCCTAACTGAACGGAAAGGACGAAGAATTTCGACAAGTGCTGGCGTGAGACTACAAAGCGCAGCATCTGACTTGTCAAACTATCAGGCTGGATCGTACTGAAAGTGCGGAGTATTGTTTCCATTGCTTCGAATCTCTTATCAATTTCGGCATAAAAGCGATCCAAGCCTTCCAACATACTATGTTTAAGTTCTTGTTCAATTGTTAAACCTGCATCTTGCATTAATTCTTCCACTGGCATATTTTTTCCTTCTTATTCTTTTTGAAACAGAAATACCCATATTTGCGCACGATTCTTTGGCATATATAACTGACTTTTCTACACGTTCATTTCTATCTTCCTGTAAAAAAGCTTTAAGGGCTTTAATCTTCATAACACATTTGTCGAATGTCATTCTAGCAGTTTGCAAGTACGTTTGTGTTTGATTGACTTCTTCTAAAATTCTAGTAACACAAAAAAGAAAAGTCGCAAATTGCTGGCATTAAGATATGGACAGATTGTCTTGTATCTAAATTTTCTTTTAGATCTGCTAACTGAATGGCGCCTAACACTTGCAAATAGTTAACTCTTTACTGCCTTTACCGGATCATGATGGGCACTCCAACTAGTCTCAGTAAAATTAAAATGTCACATTCTGATCTGGAATTGTCTCAGACATCCAAAAATGTAAAAATATATAGGGTGCTTTATTTAAAACTTCGAAACCGGAGGCATTTCCGGTGAAACCAGAAGTGACACGAAAGTGGAAAATATACGAAAACTCTCCTCCTCGTATACCATTTACTTACACAAAATGTCCTTTTGATACACCTAATACTCTAATAAAAGTTCGGACGGACTTCTCTGACTGATTCGTTCACACCTAGTATAAGCGGACGGCCGACGAAGCGAATGAATAGCGGAGTTGCGGGCGAAGCTGAGCCCGAATATTGTTCTACTTATTAATGAAGGATTTCAGATTTTTATTATTTTTTTTTTTGTTTTGATGGCAACTATAATGATTTTAAACAAAACAACTTCTTAGAATTAGTCCATTATTTTAATCAAAAGAATACATCAGGGTGTCCGGAAATACCGTTCGAATAATGTTAAGAGTGATTCGACATAAGAAAACATGAATATTTTTTCATATGAACATGGGTCCGAAAATGCATAGTTTCCAAGAATCTTGGAATGTTTTTATAAAAAAAAAGTTTTTTGTTTAATATCTTAAATAAAATATGATTTTACTGATTTTGTTGAAATTTGGCAGTGTTATCTGTAGTAATAAGGGGCTTATTAAGCCTTAATTAGATTAAAAGTATAAAGTCCAGTGGCGTCCTGGGGGGCATCATACCGAATATTATTGACAAAAAAAAGTGTGCGCAACTGACTTTTTCAAACATTTTATATTTTTTTCGTATTAAGCAACTAAAAATACAATATTTATGATTCTTGAGTGGTTTTCGTATCTTGCTTCGTTTTCGATAAAAAAAAGTTAAAACCGGTTTATTACATTTCCAAACTTTTTTGATAAAATCGATATTTTTATTTATATCTTAAATATTCTTTTACTGATTTTGTTGAAATTTAATAGGGTTATGTGTAGTAATAGGCGGCTCATTTAGCCTTAATTAGATTAAAAATATAATGTCCAGTGGCGTCCCGGGGGGCATCATACCGAATATTATTGGCAAAGAAATGTGTGCCACTGACTTTTAAACATTTTATTTTTTTTCCGTATTAAGCATCTAAAAATACAACATTTTTGTTTCTTGA
Source organism: Pissodes strobi (assembly GCA_016904865.1). NCBI lineage: Eukaryota > Metazoa > Arthropoda > Insecta > Coleoptera > Curculionidae > Pissodes > Pissodes strobi. The sequence goes on along the minus strand of MU182268.1, from coordinate 114,310 downwards.
ATTGTTTTTGTATCTTGCTTCGTTTTCGAGAAAAAAAAAATAAAACCAGTTTATTACAAAATCTGTTCCAGCGATGGTGAATTCTGTGGATGCTACAAGGAATGAACTTTTAAATAGACCTTTTTTGTGTAAATAAATATGAAATTGAATCTAAGACCCTGAGGCAAAATAAAAATGGAAATACAAACAGAATTTTGATTCTGGGTGATGAAACCTGCAGGCTTCACGGAACCATAACTAAATCCTTGGGCTCAGACTGTGATAGGTATAACGTTTTGAACTTTTTTAAACCGGGTGCAGATATGAATGCCATTCTATGGGACTTTAATGTATTTGTAGAAGATTTTGACTATGGGGACTTTGTTGTAGTTGTGGGTGGTTTAAATGACCTACTGAATTAAAGTGCTCCTTCATTTAAAATTTTACGGTCAAAACTGCGCCAATGTACTAATACCAACATACTATTTGATGTAAATATGTTCTATATTGTTGTGGAGGATTCATTCAAAAGTCAGTTTAAAGCCTGACAATCTGCAAGAGCTTTTTACTGTTTTATTGTATTTGCTAACCATTTTCATTTTTAGTTTTTTGCTTTTCTTGAAAACGGTATCCGAATAGATACTGAATCGACGAAACTAGGTACACATTTCATTAGGGTCACTAAACTTGCACTTGTGCAGTTTACATCCTTGAGCCGGGGCCGAAGTGGCTCTATAAGTCCCGGCGCCCACAGAAGAGATGGGGCGGCGACGCGTCGCGGACGTGGCAGAGACGCGGTAAGGACGTAGGCGCGGTTAAGATCTTTCTATACTATTGCCACCATATAAAAACGAATTTTCTTCTATTAATTCAATTAAATGCACGTTAAGTTCGGAGTCGCCCATTTTAAAGAAATGTCTCGCCTCTTCAATGAGCCTCTGGAGACTAAAAAGAAACGCGGCTCGGTCGCGTAAAGACATGTCTCCGCCTGACTTCTCTTATCAGCGTTGCCTCTTTACTTTACATGGTGAATAACTAGATTAAGTCGCGTCCGCGCCACGTCCCCGTCCGACGTCCGCGCCTCGCCTCTTCTGTGGGCGTCGGTCCTAACAATTCAAACAAAATTCAATCATTTGTGGAGCCAAAGGCAATCAATTCCAGGGTACCAACATACTAATCTTTTCTGTACCATTTGTTAGGGAAAACAATAAGATAAACAAATTAATATTTAGATATAATAATAGGCTTTATGATTTTATCCTAAGATTTAATAATTGCGTACCCGGTGTATGCCAGTTCATTGATATAAACTCGACAAGAGGCACTATGCTTTCTAAATTGGAAATATCGAAAAGAATTGTGATGGGTTTGAAATCAGGGGGCAAAATACACAAGACTTTAATATTTATTAAATCAACGGAAGACCGCCTTTTAATATCAGGTGTAGACTGTGGTAATTTAACTGCTGATATTTCGGCTAATGTACTTCATATTGGCTCTGATGAATCAGGATATGATGCTAATCCTCCTTTGAGTGGGCATATTGCCGAATCTGTCTTACTTAACACTCATGAGATTCAGGATTCTGTCGAACAATCAAATCTAAACTTATCAAGTCTAAATTTAACAAATACTCAAAAACCAACTGATGAGACAGTTTTTTTAGATGTAATCATATCTCCGACAAGGGCGATAAAATAACAAATCTTAATATTAGTTCCTATTTTAATTTTCACGTCAGTCATTTGAACGTTCAATCACTTCGGAATAAAATTCAGGAGCTTGAATGTCATGATAATGTTAGTAATATTATTTCCTTTACAGAACATTGGATGTCAGAATGTGAGATATCCTGTGTTCATTATGATAAGTTTAAGTTAGTTAGTTCTTATTGCAGATCGGCTAACTCACATGGCGGTGTTACGATTTTTGTAAGGGCCACGGAGACATGTTTGTACAGACCATGTCTAGACATTTTGAGGTTGTCAGTGCCTGTCAGTTGTGAGGTTTGTGCTGTGGAATCCGACGAGGTTGGTATAATTGCTGTGTCTGTGTATCGTTCCCCACTTGGCGATTTTCAAATATTTATGGAAACATTTTCAAAAGTTTTAGATATTTTGTTGCACAAAAAAAGAACAATTGTAGTAAATGGGGATTTTAATCTAAAATTTAATACGAATGACAGAAAAACTTTAGAATTTCTTGACCTAGCACATTCTTACAACTTGCATCATTCAATAAAATCTAATACACGTAATAACGCCTGTCTTGATAATATAATTGTTATAAATCTAATGTGTTTGACTGGGGAATTTCAGATCACTTGGGAGTAATTATTAGTTTTACTATAAAAAATAATAAAAAAATCGGATATCAATTCGGGTAGTATCAGGCCCGTTACATCTGTAGGGTTAAATAATTTTCATAAATTAGTAAGTAGCATAGATTGGAACTTCTTACGTACCTCAGATGGTGCCGAACAAAAAGCCAATACCTTTATGAATCTTTTCTACAGTTGTATTGTTAAATCATTTCCGGAAAAGTCTGTCAAAAACCTTAATAAATCCATAAATGTATCTTGGTTTAGTAATGATATAAGAGCAAAAAGGGATACACTGGCTTTAATGCAAGAAACTTACAAGCGTACGGAATCTCTACAGTTAAGGGGAGCTATTAGCAAATTTCGTAATGAATACCGACAGGATATAAAAAATGCTAAGATAGCGGCCCATGATCAGTTAATAGCAGCCCTCTAGGACCTCATGGCAACTAATTAATTCTTTTCGTGGTAACAATGGGTCAGATAATAGTAATAAATGCTTAATTAACCCAGATCAATTCAATTCTTTTTTTGTCAATAATATAGCACTAGAGTTAATAGATAATCTACCTAGTCCAGAGAGGTCTTATACATGGACAATTTTGTTCGAGATGGATCCCCTCCCCCCATTTTGCTTTAGGGAAATCACATACATAGAGATTAGAGATATCATTTTTAACTTAAAAAATTCCAATAGTAAAGACTATTACGAGATGAATTCTAAAATAATTAAATCTGTTTGTAACATCATAGTTTATCCTTTAACAAAATTATTAAACATCTGCCTTGCAGAGGGAATCTTCCCCTCAGCCTTTAAAATCTCTCGAGAGGTACCTGTTCATAAAAAAGGTGATACTAATAATGTCAGTAATTATCGCCCAATTTCCATAATACCCCTAGTGGGGAAAGTGTTTCAAAAGGCACTTAAGTCAAGACTGTGTGAGCATTTTGAATGCAACAACTTATTAAACAAGCAGCAATTCGGTTTTAGAAGTGGAATGTCCACAGCAATGGCTATAAATAAATTAGTTTCAATAATTGCGAATGCCTTTCATTGTGGGCAAAGTAGGCCCTACTCTGCGACCGGTCGAAGGCTTTTGACTGTGTTGAACCGGAAATACTCATGGCTAAATTAAATTATTACGGCTTCTCTGGTGTGACTCTTGATCTGCTGGCGTCTTATCTTGCGAATCGCACACAGTTTGTTAAGTGCGATCGTGGACGATCGACACTGCAGGCAATTAAATTCGGTGTCCCTCAGGGATCCGTGCTGGGACCGATACTCTTTGTCAATGACTTGCCAGTGTGTGATCCTAGTGGCGATTTCATTCTGTTTGCTGATGATACGACGGCGGTAAGAACGGATGAGAACATAAACCGCTTAACAGCTGATATTGATGAATCGCAAGAGAAAGCCTCCGACTGGTTTGCAGCAAGCGGTCTTAGCTTGAATCAATCTAAAACTGAAAAAATGGTATTTTCTTTAAGTACCAACTTTAACTCTGATGTAAATCCTCCTTCAGTGAGGTTTTTGGGGGTTCATCTTGATCAAAAGTTAACTTGGAATGCACATGCAGATTATATTTCTGGAGACTTATCGTCAAACACCTATGTATTGCGTAATTTGTCTGCCAACGTGTCGAGGTCTGTTTTGATAATGACATTTCATGCATTAATTCAGAGCCACATCTCTTACGCTATTCTTGCCTGGGGCCCCTCGGCAGCATCGGCTAGAGTTTTTGCCCTTCAAAGGCGAGCCTTAATAAATACAAACTTGTACATGCCTCTTTCTGCGGTTCATCAATATCACACAAGACATAATGACAACTTCTTAATCGATTGGATTCGAATAGATAAGGCAGGATTTTCCCTCAATTACCATGCTCCCAGGTTATTTAATACCCTACCTAGACATGTGAAAGAGCTTCCAACGAAGTCATTTGTGGCTAAGATTAAGTGTTTTTTTTATTGATAAGTCATTTTATTCTATGGATGAATTCTATGCTTTTGACTTTTCAAATAGTGATGTTTTTTAATTTTATCTGTCTGTACTTGTGTGTGTTGGTTTGACATTTTATTTCGTTTAATTTTGTGATTTATTTTATTTAGTTTTAATCAATTATGACATGTGCTTTTATTTATTTACTTTAATTCTGTAATTCATGTGTAGTATATATCTATGTGTTTTTAATTAGCTTAAGGAATGTTATTTTATTTGTTATAACTTGTTGAGGAATTTATTGTACAATAATGGTTTGTAATAACTTATTAGGGTATTTATTTGTATGACGTATTGGAGTTTTTAATGATTTTAATGTCATATAGATTTTATTGTCGTATAAATTTTATATAACTGTTTATTTTTTAGTATTTTATCACACTGTCTTTGTGATCTGTCTAATTTTATTGGTATTTGTGGATAATTTTATTTATTACTTTTAAGATTGATGTTTGTTTAAAAAAATTAAATGTTTTTGTATTATTAACTTTATCTTTATTAAGTAAGTTATACTGTTAGCATTGTAATGACTTGTAAAAACATTTTGTGTATATTACCAATAAAAAATCTATCTATCTATGTAGAATCACTCCTGAAATTATTCGAACGGTATTTACGGACACCCTGTATATGCGCGTACACCTCTGCTCATAGATTTTCATAAAATAAGTACGGACCTGGTAATCTCCTTACAGTCCTTTTCCCATTTAACTTTAATAGCTGCCGCCAAAGGAGGCATTTCAGAACGAGAATTCTTATATTTTTTTATTCTGTGCTTTTAGCTTGTGGGGTCTTGTTAGCAAATAATTATTATAATTAGTTAAATGAATGGCGCTGAGTAATTTACATCGATTAAACTAACCCCTAGCTTTTACTGGCTTTAGCGAACCAAAACGATTCCCATCAAGCGCAAGCTATGGATATCTCAGCCCTTAGCTTAAACGAATCAAATCTAACCGACATGATTTTGTCATGCCCTAATTTAATTTGCCACGTTTTTAAGAAAATTGTAATTGTAAGTGCACACTAAAGTGAAGCATTGAAATAAAACACCTTTTAAATACCAAAAAAGAATCTCTAATTCTTGTCAATATATGTTAAAAAAATATACATCTTAGTCCCAGCTGGAAGAGCCGCCCCAGTTGGGTTGTGCGGCAGGGGCGGCGGCTGGTGGCTGAGCAGCACCCCATTGTTCCTGGGCCACTTCGGCTGCCCAATCGTCGGCAGCCGGGGGCGGGGCAAACGCTGCAGGTGCGGCGGCCGGAGGAGCAGCAGCAGCAACCGCTGGGGCACTTGGGAGGGGCTCGGCCCAGTCTTGGTCGGCGCCGGTGCTCCAGTCTAGATCTGGAGCTTCGTGGGGCACCTTTACAAAAATAACCCTATTTACTACGTTTTCCTAAACTTCAATAAGTCCAGTTTAGAATCACTCTATATGTTTAAGAGTACTTATGGCACCATAAAAATGCCACTTAAACAAACTATTTCATTGAAACTGGTGCAAAATTCACAGCACAAGAGCTATTTTTTGTCTATAAAAATATAGGCAAGATTGCTATCATTTTCACAAAAAACTCGGCAAATAGCATTTAGAAAAAATTTATAGAAATAATATTAGCCCCCGTCCCAAAAAGGAAAATCAATATAGATTTTTCTTGCAAACACATCTTCGAATAACTCTAACAATTCCACTTGCAAATGCCATTTCACAAATTCATAAAACTTAATATTGTTAAATTTTTGTGCCAAGAAGATACTGATAACCTTATGTCAAATATTTACTTCCTCCAATTTTCAATATTTCATCAACATTTGTAGCAAAATATTTTTATAGACGTTCCATTTTGGTTGGAAAGTCTATGGTAAAGATTTGCATTCAATCTAGTCCTAAGCGAAACTGTAAGAATTTGCACAATACATCTAAACAGCATTAGAAAGGACATATTTAGGAAAACTATCCTATTAAAAAAAGTCAAAGAAAAATATTTGTATTAAAAAGGACAAATAAAAAAGTAATTTTTGCCGCAATTCTATTACTATAGCTATAAGAGGGGAAAAAAGTACTTTTGCAATTTGTTGAGCAATTACATACATTCTTAAAAATTAGTATGATAATGTGCCCCTATATTTATGTGAATGGGAAACCCGTTATTGTAAGGATCCCTTCACGTTACAGTTATTAATGATTTTAATTAAGATAATTAATATACCCACCCTGACATTGACAGGGTCTTGAGCTTGACAATCCCCTATTATTATTAGAAACCCTAAAGATTGAAAGGCAATTTTTATATAAAATTCGAATGTTGCTTGATGATACTCACCGAACTCACTTCGACGGGTTTGACAGCGGCGACCTGTTCCTTGGCCGCTTGTTCCTCCTTTTCTGCTTCTTCGGGGTCACGGTAGAAGAACAAATCCACTACGACGTCCCATTTGGTCTCCCTGGGGATGAGACCTCTAAGGCGGAGCACCTGGACATCAACGGTAACGTATATATGAGTACAAGTTGAGGCAAACGGTAATGAGTTCAAGGACAACAGAAAATTCAGGTGGAAAAATTATTGCATCATGGTCAAATCAAATTGACTGGAACGGTTGTGAGGATCATCATGTAAATTTCTGGATTTGTCTAATATATTTATTTATTTATAGACCCGTTTAAAGTTGTAGATATGTTCTATTTCTTGTGGTTGATTCATATGTTTGTGTCAAAATTTATTGTGTAATTCAAGCAAAAAAACAATTTCAAATGAACAAGCAAATGAAAAGATTTTATTAGCAACGTGTGCAAAAAGCGAGAGGAGCAAAAAACAGCGATGTCATCGTCAGTTCGCTAGGGCTAATCTAGAAGAAAACCGCGGTATACGCTTCTCAGTTTTGACTGTCGGAAAAATGGATTGTATCCGAACAAAATTTAAAAAGATCAACTCTTTTAACAAAATAATGCAGGTTTTAATCTTTTTTCTTGATTTTTTTTAAATCAAAAAGTGGCTCACTTGGTGGTAATCGACGCCAAAAACCCTATAAGAACGTGATATGCTTCTCAGTTTTGAAAATGTCGGGAAAATGGATATATTAGAAAATATGTAAAAATGTTTTTTTTTTTAAATCAAAATAATGAAGGTTTTGATTTCTTTTTTCTTAAAGCAGATGACTTGACAGGGTACCAAGTATTTTGAGAATAATTTGCTTGCAGAGTGTCAATTTGGTTCCAGGACACTGCCTAGGCAGTTTTGAATAAACTCAAATACCACTCTGACTGTGTGTCTCATAGAAATTTAATAAGTCAAAGTCAAAAAAAGCTTTATTATAAAAAGATAAAAATCTCATTTACAAAGCTAACCATAATTTTTTTTAGATAGGTACAAAAAAAGTTTGATAAAGATCAAATAAGTAAATTATACAAATACAGTACCAAGTACAAGGAACATAAAAAATTGAAAATAGGTATAAATAGTCCAACAACGGACACCTTGTTAATAAAATTTACATATACAAATAAAAATAAAAGAAGAAATAGACATAAACAACACGCGCCCGTTTTACAGGGAATCATCAAGGAATTCAGCAACATCATAGTAAGAATTTCTCAAAAGTAATTCCTTTACCCTCCCTCTAAACACCCTGCAAGAATCAGAGGATCTAATATTTAGGGGAAGGTGAGGCAAACGACAAAGGACTTCATAACCAGAGCACTTCGGGGAATCAATAAAGGAATAACATTCACTTGCCTAGTGTGATATGGTCCGACAGGATCCAAAGAGTTGAAATACTTCTTGTAAACTAGACAAACACTCTCTAGCAAATACAAACATGGAACAGTCAAGATCTTTTGTGAAATAAAAATAGGTTTACAAGAATGCCGAAATGAAATATTAAACATAAACCTAAGAGCTCGTTTCTGCAAGATAAAAATTGAAGAGAAGCTGGCAGCACTGCAACATCCCCAGAAAGCTATACCATAAGTAACGCGTGACTCTATTAGAGAAAAATAAGCCGATCTCAAGACGGGTGGCTCCAGGTGGTGAGAAAGCACTCTCAAGGCATAGCAACCAGAGGATAGGCCAACTGAAAGAGCCTTGATGTGCTCCTCAAACTTCAAACTCTCATCCAGTGTCACCCCCAAGAATTTGGCACCAGCAGCAGGAAGTATTTGGTCACCGCCCAATGAAATATTAGCCAGAGAACACTTGAAGCTCAACATGTTAGTCTTTGGTGTGTTAAATGATAAATTGTTGCTATTACACCAGGTTCTTATGCGAACTAAATCAGCATTGATCATTCTCTCCAAAACCCCAACATCACTCGCACGCCAAACAATAGAAGTGTCATCCACAAAGAGCCTAACAATTCCCTTGATTAGAATGGAGGCAAGATCATTGATATAGATCAAAAAGAGGATAGGGCCAAGAACGGAGCCCTGGGAGAGCTATTTGACTGGTCTACTTGTACACTTATCAAACTATGGAGTGCCACAAGGATCAATCCCAAGTCCACTTATTTTCCTAATATATATTAATGACATTAAAAAGACCTCCAGGTTCTTTGGTTATTTGCCGATGATACAACAGTGGCAAAGATGGTAGACTTGCAGTCTGGTAGGCTCAATTGATACAGTGGTGGGGATCTTAACGGATGGTTTGGGGCGAATCGTCTAGCTCTAAATAATTCAAAAGCATAGAACATAATCTTTGGCTTAAGAGAAATGCCCGATGGAAAATGTTTTCTATTTCAACATTAAAATAATGCTGCAATTTTCTACCAGGTTATGTCAACCGTTATAAACAAATGCAGTATACCTAATAATTTTCCTTTTCTTTAAAATTTTATATCTTTTTTTCATTCAATAATAAAAATTTTGGCTGTTTCTGTTAGCTGCAAGCATTTTCTGTGGATTTTTGGAATTAAACCACTAAAGAGTTTTGGGATTGCTGTGAAAATAGTGGATTACTGTGGTGAGGTTGGGAGTTGGGAAGATGTCCAGTACTAAGTGCTCAACCTGTAAAAAAGATGTAACCCCAGATGCAGAATTTGTTGCATGTGATAGCTGTAGGGCTACTAGGCATCTTTCCAAGAAGTGCAGTCAACTCTCAGCTTCTGAACTTAGAGCTGTTGTTCTACAAAAACGAGTCATAATGTATTTCTGTGACGATTGTAAAGATGCATTCAAAGGAGTTCCTGTTATGCTCAGACACATCAACCAGATGCAGGAGGAAATAAGCCTACTTAGGGAGGAAATAAGCCTACTTAGGAAGGACATAAGCGCCCTCCAGAAAGATAGGCAAACCCTTACAGAACTTCAATCTAAAGTGGAACTAATTTCCCAATCTACCCAGTCTCATCAAAAGAAAGTTACTGCCTTAGAACGATCAGGTTTGGAGAGCAATGTCAACTCTTCATGTATCCCTGAAAATGTGGACAACCTGTGGTCTGAGTTCCAGGACCGTCAGAATAGGGCCAAAAATGTTATGGTGTTCAATCTTCCAGAGAAGAATGATGATGTCACGGATATAAACTCCTTACTCAAGATTATTACTAATAAACCACTTACAGTTGTAGATTTTTCCAGAGTTGGAAACAGGAGTGCCAAAGGTGCTCTTGCCTTAAGACTTACTTTAGATTCCTCTAGTGATGTTCAGTCTTTAATAAGACTCCGAAGGAGACTTAGAGGCCATAATGTGTACATAAATTTCGACCTAACCACCAAGCAGCAACAAATTGAAAAACAAGTGTGGGCTGAACTTAAAGAGCGGAAATCTAAAGGTGAGTCCTCTTTAAAAGTTACATATTGTGGGGATGTCCCCAAAATTGTACCAACTCAGGAAAACTAAGACGGAAAGGACAAGATTTTCACAAAAACCTTCTAAATATATATTATCAAAATGTACCGGGGCTTTGAACAAAGTTTTCTACTCTTTTATGCAATGTGGCCATTAACGACTATGATGTGATTATGCTGACTGAAACTAATCTTAGTACAGACATCTCGAATGGCCAACTTGCTCTGATTAACTACAGAATCTTCAGAAAAGATCGTTCTGTTGAAATTAGTGCAAAAAGTTCATGGGAGGCTCACTAATTGCGGTGCATAAAAAACTGTCAGCTCGTTTAATCCCACTGGATGCTGTTCTGGAGCAAGTGTATGTTTCTGTTGGAGATCACAGGGCTGAATGCATTCTTGGGTGTGTCTATCTTCCCCCAATTCTCCTACTCAGGATTATGTATGTGCTGGTGAATGTATCGACCACATCCGAGATATGTATCCTGATACAGATATGTACATTGCTGGGGATTTTAACCTTCCAAAGGCTGAATGGAGGATGCTGGATCTTTGGCTACTCCCTGCACTGATGAATATGCTACTCCTCAAGCTGTCCAGGCCATTGCAGCTTTGTCAGACCTCTGTGCATTTAATGGACTTTTTCAGTCAAATCATATTCCTAATGCCAATAATAGAATTCTTGATTTAGTTCTAGCTTTTAAATTTGTTAAAGTAACAGCATGTGATCCTCTTGTTAAAATTGACAACCACCATCCACCACTTAATTTCCCAATTTTATTATCTAAATCATCACATAATTCTTTCAGCCCCCAAGCTAATACTTTTTATTTTGATTTTAAATTGGCCAATTTCTCACTTATAAATGACTATTCTGTGATAGGGAGATGCAAGACATGGTGAAAATTTTTTATGACATTGTTTATGGTGTCATTAATGAACTGGTACCTATCAAGGTTTCTAGTAGAAAATTTCCTATATGGTTTAGTCAGGGTCTGATTAATCTTACATTTCAAAAAAAATTGGCTCATAAAAAATGCAAATTAAATAATACAGCAGCTAATTATGAGGTTTTTACAAGTTTGAGGTCCCAATGTAAGACACTTTCTAGATACTGTTACAATTCATATGTTTATAACATTGAACATTCTTTGAATGATAGCCCGAATCAGTTTTGGAATTTTATCAATTCCAGACATGGTTCATCTTCTATTCCTTCTAAACTTCATTTGGATGATGATGAGTCTGAAATGGGCCCTGGGGTGGCTGATCTGTTTTCTAGGTATTTTAGCTCTGTATGCTCTGTGAATCAGTCTGTTTTCCCAGAAGAACCTTCTCTAAACAATCTACATGTCTGTGATTATTCAATTACTATATCGGATGTCTACTCTGAGCTAGCTGCACTGAATATTTCAAAGGGGCCTGGCCCAGATGGTACACATCCTGTATTTTTGAAGAATTGTGCTTTTACCCTGGCATTACCTATTCAAATTATATTTAATAAATCCCTAGATAAGGGTTACTTTCCTGACTTCTGGAAAACCAGTTTTATTATTCCTATCCATAAATCAGGCGATAATTCCGATGTTAGAAATTACAGACCTATCAGTATTATTAGTGTAATTCCCAAAATATTTCAAAATCTTGTTACCAAGTATTTTAGTTCTGTATTTTCCCCTTTAATAATCAATGAGCAATTTGGCTTTTGTCGAGGCTGTAATACTGAACTAAATCTACTAAACTATTCTTCTACTATTGTTCAGGCCTTGGAGCTGGGTTTGGAACTTCATGCCATATATACAGACTTTAGCAAAGCTTTCGACAAAGTGCCACATAATATTCTACTCAGTAAACTAAAAACCCTTGTTGTTTCCGGTGCACTACTTAATTGGGTGCAGAGTTATTTAACCAATCGTACACAGCTGGTAAAGGTTAATAACTTTCTGTCACATGAGATTACTGTAACTTCAGGGGTCCCTCAGAGATCTCACATTGGGCCTTTGTTGTTATTTTCCTTAATAATATTTGCATGTGCTTTGGAAAGTCAGTTTTTGTTTTTGCAGACGATCTAAAACTATGTAAGGTTATATCTAATCTGGAGGACAGTCTGAGCCTTCAACATGATTTGGATAAATTTGTAGAGTGATGTGCCCTAAATGGCATGGCATTGAATGCAAACAAGTGCAAACTTATGATATTTTCCAAAAAACGTAATAAAACATCTTATGACTATGCCATTTCGGGCAATACTCTATTGCAGTCTGAGTCCATCTCAGACCTTGGATTTCTCTTGATTATATGAACTCTCCTATACTGACCACATCACATCCATTGTTAATAGAGCTTTGTGGATGCTGGGTTTTATTAACAGAAATACTGCAGATTTTCATAACATGCATGCTCTTAAAATCCTTTATTGCAGTCTGGTTAGAAGTCACCTAGAGTATGCTTCTTCTGTCTGGAATCGCCATTACAATGTTCATATTTCAAGAATTGAGAGAGTGCAGAGAAAGTTCTTGCAATACATAAATTTTAAATTCTTTAATAATGACTTGGATTATGAAGGCTTGCAGAAGATATGTCCATCTTCTTTATAAAATCATTAATTCTGTTGTTGACAGCCCCCATTTAACAAGCCAAATCAATCTCTATATTCCACAATTTAATACTCGAAGTCGCCAGTCTTTCCATGTAACCTTTCATAGAACAAACTATGCTAAATACTAATTTTTTCCTAGATCCTTATCCCTTGCAAATCATACATCTCTTGACTTTTTCTGCAGCCCCAAACAATTCTCTACTCAATTAAAACACTTAGCCTTGGCAGGCTTGTAGATCTTATGTACTTCTGAGTGTATTTTCAAGGATGTTACAAAGAGCAGACATTAAGGATCTTTTTGGGGGATCCTGTGATATGTGTAGGAAGATTTTGTGTAGAAACTGTTCTGAGTTATCATCAACTGCACAGTTCTGACTGCACAAGCACGAGTGGTAGCATTTTACTGTCCTGAATGTGTAGTACACTATACATACATCTGTGAAGGAACTTCCAAGTCTAAACGAAAAAATTAATAGTATAGAGACAAAACTAACTACATTGGATATGTCTCTAAAATGTCAGGTAACTAATTCCAACTTAAATTCCAGTACAACAGTAGGGAAACAAAATCAAATCACGGGGACCAGTATATCTGAAAAGGATCAATCAATTAACAAGGCTTTTGACTCATTAACAAGAGATCTTAAGAATTTGATGAACACGCAAACGGAACAGATTGGCTTGCGACTGCATTCGGTAGCCAATAATATCATGGATGCAAACAAGGATCTTGTCAGACTACTTAGCCAGAAAAGTTTAACACCAATGTCACAACTTGAGACAAAATTGATATTGTGTGGATCGCTCTAGATTTTCTAGCTCCTGCACTAGGGGAGGAGGAACACTGATAGCAGTGAAGAAGAGTTTGTCAGCCATGAAAATTGATACACATGTGACCAGCATTGAGCATGTTTTTATTTCTATAAACCTGGGTTTCAATAAGTTGCTGGTTGGTAATGCATATATCCCCCCAGCTTCCTCCCTAGAGGTTTATGAAGCCATTTCTGAATCTGTATCTATGGTTCTTCAAGATGTGAGCAGTAACTATGATATCCTTTTGTGTGGTGACTTTAATCTTCCTGATACATTCTGGACCAATTATGAATATGGTGCAAGTCCTCATGGAATACTTACAAATCAAGTATCTTGCCTATCTGAGTATATGGCTTTTTTCAATTTAAATCAAATTAACACAGTTCCTAATGCTAGAAATAGATACTCAGATTTAGTTTTTTGTAATGTAATTTGTAATGTGTCTGCAGCTCAATACCCTATTGTAAATTGTGATTCTCATCACCCAGCATTATGTTTTAGTTTGGTAACTGGTAAAGTATTTGAAACAATTCAATATGATTTAGAATTTTACATCTTGCATCAAAAAACTGGAATACCTTTTTGGGGACCAGTAATATTAATTTAGCTGTTGAAAAATTTTATGAAATTATAGATAGTGCTATTGAAATTTTTGTACCAAAGAGAAGAGCGAAGAATTTTAAATTCCCAAAGTGGTTTAGCAATGAATTAAAATTAAATATAATAGAAAAAAAATTGCACATAAAAAATATAAAAATACTGGCTCTTATTATGATTATCAAACTTTCTCTAAGATTAGACTAAATTGTAAATTATTGGTGCAAGCAGATCATAATAATTATATTAGTAATTTAGAAAATAATATACAATCCAGCAAAGAGTTTTGGAGGTATGTTAACTCAAAAAAAGAAAACCATGAATTACCAAAAAATCTTTTTTATGGAGGTATAAACACGGACTGTCCCATAAAAATTGTAGAATTGTTTGCTCAACACTTTTAATCTGCATATGTAAACCACAATGATAAGAACTTAAATTTTTTCTATCATAAGACAACTGATTTATGTATTTTGCATTTTTCATTTATGGATATATTTAATCAGTTAGATCAGTTGAATAATAGTCTGGGATGTGGTCCTGATGGATTAACAGTTCTTTTTCTAAAAAACACCAAATTTGTCCTCTCTGAAATAATTTGTCATTTATTTAATTCATTCCTATCAAATGGCACTTATCCGGAAGTCTGGAAAACATCATATATAACTCCAATATTTAAATCAGGTGACCAACATGACATATCAAATTACAGGCCTATAAGCAAATCCTCTTTACTAGCCAAGACTTTTGACTGCTTAGACTCAAATAAGATCACACCCCACTTTAAAAATATTCTTTCAGATGCACAACATGGTTTTATACAAGGAAGATCTACAGTAACAAATTTACTGAAATAACAACATGATTTGGTAACCAATGTTGAATGTGGAAATCAAGTTGATCCAGTCAGCACTGATTTTAGTAAAGCATTTGACAGAATTAACATACATATTCTTATTAGAAAATTAAATGCTTTGGGAGTGACTGGAAGTATGTTGGAATGGCTTAGGAGCTTTTTAACTGGTAGGTGTCAGATGATAAAGGTCAGAATTTTATTTTTTCTCCAATAAAGGTTTTGTCTGGGGTTCCGCCAGGGGGACACCTCTCACCATTGTTGTTCAACTGCTATACAGTGTGTCCAAAAAAGTATGCAACATATGGGAAACTTCTTTATTATTGGATTCTCAGAAAATTTTATTCTTCATAAAAGTTGATGCTTGCCCTAAAACAGTGAATGAGTTTTTGAAATTTTACGTACTGCTTTTAGTGCGGACGCAAATGTAATTTTTCCGAAATCGCGTCAAGAGTAAAGTATGTATGTACCTTAATTTATAAAGATACAGCAAAATCTTATAAGGAAAAGTTCTTCCAAATTAAAAAAGTAATCTAAATATAAATTTGAGTTAAGTACATCAAGTTTTAATTTCCCTTTTTTTTCTCGATTTTTTTCTCAAACGTTACGCCATCGGCGAATGCTTTGTTCTTTTGTTATTAGTATACTTGCCAAGCAACTTTAAAATTTATTTAAAGTAGACATTAGTTACATAGTTGCTTAATGTTTCAGTTTTTACAGAGATAAAAGCCAGTTTAGGTATCAGTGTGTTGCAAACATATTTAAACAATTTTGGTCCAAAATAATTGTCCACAATAATTGTTACAAAATACAATTGGAATGACTGACTCAATAATAATTAATTTCATATGTCAGAGGGAAGTAAAATTATTGCTATTTATTTGTTTTTATTCCAAATGCATGGCCTACTCTTCAAGACTAAATATTTTATATGGCTTTTTAGGATTCTTGGGTATATTTTACTCATCGGGTGCAAAAGATAAATAAAGTATTAGTTGTTTTACATGAAATGAAAAGAGTTTAGTCTATTCATGATTTTGAGTGGAAAAAATTTTGAATCAAAAGTGTTTGCAACACACTGATACCTAAACTGGCTATTATCTCTGGAAAAACTGCAACATTATGCAACTATGTAACTAATATCTATCTTAAATACATTTTGAAGTTACTTGGCACGTATACTAATAACAAAAGAACAAAACATTCTCCAGTGGCGTAACATTTAAGAAAAAATCGAGTGAAAAAAAAGAAAAAATAAAAGTTGATGTACTTAGCTCAAATTTCATATTTAGGTTATTTTTTTAATTTGGAAGAACTTTTCCTTATAAGATTTTGCTGAATCTTTATAAATTAAGGTACTTTACTCTTGACGCGATTTCGGAAAAATGGCATTTGCGCCCGCACTAAAAGCAATACGGAAAATTTGAAATACTTATTTACTGTTTTAGGGCAAGTACCAACTTTTATCAAGAATAAAATTTTCTGAGAAATCAATAATAAAAAAGTTTCCCATATGTTGCATAATTTTTTAGACACACTGTATAAATGATGTTTTTGATTTTATAAATTGTAGTGATATTTTATTATATGCAGATGACCTACAACTATACAAATCAATTTCTATCTTGGAGGATTCTCGATAGTTGCAAAGGGACCTTAATGGTTTTTCTCTTTGGTGTGGATTAAATGACCTACAATTAAATATTAAAAAATGCAAAATTATATCTTTCTTTAAGTGTCATACAATTATAATTTATCCATATTCACTTCTTGGTCAAACACTAGAGAGAGTAAATTCTTTGAGGAACTTAGGGAGTTACTTTTAGTCATGATCTTAATTTTAACTTTCATATTGAAAACATTTGTAATAGAGCATTTAAACTCCTTGGTTTCGTGATCCGTACTTTAAAGCAGTTTAATAATATTTATTCATTGAAAAATTTTTATTGTTCAACTGTAAGGTCCATACTAGAATATTCTTGTCCTGTCTGGTCTCCAAATTATAATACTTATATATACATGAGGAAAAAGTACAAAGACGTTTTCTGAGACACATAGGCTATAGGTTAGGAATCCCCGTTGAAGATATTAATTATGAAGAATTGTCAATATTATTAAATCTTCCTAAATTGGAACTTCGCAGGAGAAATCTTGGCATATTTTTTCTTTATAAGATATTGAATGGTTTAATCAATTGTCCACCTCTATTATCTAACATTCACTTTCATGTTCCTGCAAGAAGCACAAATATTAACTTATTTCATGTTTTGTACCATAGAACCTTTTATGGATTTTTTAGTGTCCTTTGTCTGGGATATGTAGGGATGCCAGTCAATTGCCAAGTGAAATTGATTTCTTTAATATATCTTTGACGGGTTTAAAAACCATAAGTTAAGTAGCCAACAAGTTTAATTTGAATTATATTATATTGGATACAAAATTCAATCTGTTGGATATTTATAATGGTATTAATAATTTATTTATATTGTACTGGCTGGTATGTTAATAAAATAAACAAACAAACAAACTTGTTTTTTGATGGGAATTTGAGAGGACTGCTCTTGGTTGTTGATTTAATTTTGATGTTTTATTTTATTTTATTTTTTTAATTCCTACTGGTTTTGGGTAATTTAGTGATGTATTTAAATGACATATGATTATTTTTATTGCTGTTGATTAGGTTTTTAGTGTTATTGTTACATTACATTATATATATGCTTCTTGTAAAAAATGGATTTTGTCCGTAAAAAAATAAATAAATAAACACACTTACCTCACGTGATAAAAACCACCAAATCAACCCTATGCTGTTGGGAGCCTTATTGTTGCACGGAATAGCAATGTCGACGAACCGCAAGGGACTGTCTGTATTGCACAGCGCGATAACGGGGATGTTGACATACGAGGCTTCAGTGATTGGTTGGTGATCAAAGGCAGGATCCGTCACGATCAACAGACGGGGCTCGCGGAAAGCAGCTTGAATCTGATTGGTGAATGCACCTGTCGAAAGTAGGTAAAAATTCAGCCAGATATTTAGTTCAATGGTTTTCACATATGTTTATATATGTGATTCAGAACTACAATAAAATCACTAGGCAATCATAGGTTCCTTAGTTAAAGTGTCATCACAAATTTAAATAAACAAGTTTCAAACAAATGAATATAATTTTGATGTCTTAAATTATATCTCTATCTAAAGTAAAATCCTCCATTTTGCCACCCCTAACATAAAAATCAGTCAAATGCATTTTGGCCACATTAATTAATGGATTTATTTGATAAAAACCAGTAAAACTAGTCCTTCAATCTTTTCCATCACTGATAACACTGATTCTGATAACTTGGCTAACCTATTACTCAACTTGTATCAGGTGTATATTTTTTTATAAAGTACATAATAATATATAAAACGAAGCCATGTGGCATTCCCTTTTTCCTAATCTGATTGGATTAGATTTAGACTCCTATATCTCTCTTTCTATCTAACGAACACATGAATTTTACAAGTGCTCTCACAAATGTCTGTGGTCAGAGGCTCTAGCTGAACTGTCACTTTCTGTACAGAGTTTAAAAAGGTAATAGGTATGACAGATACCCTAATTGATTTCATAATTTTCAGTTTCAAATTGGCACTAATTATAAACCTCAATTTACAAGACATGTCAGAAATAAAAAATAATTGTACATATGCAAACATACACATAAAATGGTTAAAATTAATTTAAATTATTACCAGGAGTGAATCTTCCAGCAATAGGAGTAGCTCCAGTGTGGGCCGCAAACTTGAGCACTGCCCTCTGACCATAAGGCCTGGATGATATGACGAAAACCTGGGAAAAAAATATTAAAAAATTCTCACATTGATCCAAAATTTTAAATATTTCGGTTAATTTTGCACGAGGGTAGAGTAAAAGTATTTGCAATTTTTATAAACTTGTGCAAGGCCTACAACTGCCTAAATAAAGATATACTTATTCAGATTATTACCTGAATAGCTCTAGGCAATATTTATTCTAGGACACATCGTATTTGTTATATTTATCATTTACTTGCAACCTATAGCATATAAACTGTGTTAAATAATCAGTTTGCAACTATATTATGAAATTTTTCAAATATTTTCGTTTTGTTGTGCATGGCACAAATTTTCAATGAGATGAATACAGGAACATGTTTATGAGCAAAAAAAAATCTTTATAATTATCAGAATATTCCACAAATTCACAGCTCAGCTTCTGAAATGTCTGAGTAGTGTGACAAATCAACTGGTTAAACACTTATAGCATTTTTTTTCAGTAAAAAAGGTTTCATAAAAAGATTTATTCGTTTAATCTCATCTATAACCCATACACTTACAAATTATTGTTTTGTCGTGGTGAATTTCATTGCAAACTTCCTGCTAACACTTTCAGGCCAATAGATTTACATGAAAAATTCTTCAGTATATGTGTAAGACAGTCAACATGGATATAAATCATGATACTCCTCATAAGCAAAACAAATAAAACAATGTACCAACTTACTTCAGCAGGATGTTCAATAGCAACAATGGCCCTGGCCGCCAAAAGCAATTTCTCCCAGGTTTTTCTCAGGTTCAGAATATGAACGCCATCTGACCTGCGTTTGTATACGTACTGCTCCATCTGGAAATCCACATTAGTGGTACCCAGGTGAGCACTAGCAGCCAACATTTTGGTGACATCTTCCTCTGTAGATAAAAAAGACAAGTGGTCTTTATATGGGACAACAATACCAGTATTAACTTTAATTTTGCTATATATCATGTCATTTAATGGAAAATGTAAATATAGGAAATAAAAAAGAGCTTATATTATGGTTTGATGGTTTATCAGATGTCAAAAAATAATCATTAGTGTCATAACCCAATGCTCCCAAATGTTTCATCATTTAAACCAAAACCATATTCAGTTAAGCCATCCTAAGATTTTATTGGGTCTGGTAAAGTTTAAAACCTACAAAATTTCACTTTTTGTTACTAGAAAGCTCTTTTGTTACAGAACAGTTTAAGAGAACAAAATCTGCAGACCTACCACATTTGAGCCAAAAAAAAGTCCCCAAAGTTCAGGTTCTGAGCTTAATTTACTTTACAAAAACATCTCTCAGCAAACTTTCGCTACTACTTTCCAGGGTGTAATGCGAAAATAAGGAAATTTTAGCAAATGGTTACCATAATATGTTTGAATTCTGCATATTTCATTTAGTATTTTTTTATCATTTTACTAATTTCACTTAGCACATGGCCTTTCTCTAACCCAAGGCATAACCAATACAAAAAAAACTTAAATTATGATTTTTTAAAGAAAAAGTGTATGATACACCAATTTTTGTGTTCTAATCTGTTGTATTTAAGGTACGAGAGGTAAGGTAATCTTTCAAACAAACCATAAAAAAGGGCAAAATTCTGTGGGTCCTGAACTTTACCAAGCATCCAGCTCAATTTTGGTTGAGCTTTACATAGACGTTTTACTATTGAAAAGGAATATAATTCTGATAATAGCTTCTACATTTTCGCTAATTATTTTTTCAAATAGATTTGGAACTTGCAAGTTTACCTTTGAGGCTGAGAACTTCCAATCCTCCCGACATCTTCACGCAAATTTGGGTAACGGTTCACCTAAAACAAACCATCTTTTAATTCCCAATAGAAATTACATGCTAGCAAAGAAAAACACATTTTTCAACCTGGCACAAGCAGGTCCACCGCTTGGATCTCCAGATATAAAACAACACTAAAAACCAACTTTAAAAATAATATATCCAACAAGAACATAGTTTCTAATACGTCTCCATGATTTACATAAATAATATCCATATAAAAGTATGGAGATTGTTTAAATATTTACGGATTCTTCAAAAACTTACGTTGCGAGACGCCACAGGGAGTTGTTTCTGTCAAAAAGAAACTTTCATCGGTCGTCTTTTTCTTCTATAAATATTGAGTTTCTAGGCATGCGCATCAGTCCAGGGTTGATAATTGCAAGTTGAAAGTACCTATTTAAAGATTAGGCGTTGTCTGCCAGGATTAATAGGTTTATTTCAGATAAATTTTGTTATACAGGGCATTGTTTAAGAAGAAAATAAACAATGATACTAAATATGTTCAATTTTACTATCTTATCTGTTGTATATCACATAATGTTGAAATGAGTGAAGATTGGAAGAGCTAATTAGAGGTATCTGGCAATTTTTACATTTCTTGAAATTAGAAAGCAATATAATCACTTCAATATTCCAATGAATTTTAATAAAGCACTTCTACATTTGAAAATCTTTCCATTCACAAAGCAAAATATACTTGTTATAAAAAAAATTTAGCAAGTCTGCTAGTACGCTAGACACTGATGTCTAAACATATCATATATCGACATCATCGACATGAAAATATAATGCCACCTTGAACTGCCTGACGCCTGAATATAGGAAAGCACTTATTTGGAATTGGCTGCCTATATTCTGGCGTTAGAAAGAACAGGTTTTACAAGGAAGCCCTGATGTAGACTGCGCATGGTTATGATGTCACGGTTTCACACTTCCGTCCATTTTCCCGAGATTTACCATCATACCGCCGCGTAAGATGTTTACACATCAAATACTGAAGACGATCAAAGAAAGGCCAGCCAAAATAATACATACGACTAAGAAATCAATATTTCTGTTGGTTTATTTCTTATATTTCAATGTTCAGTCTGTTACATTCCAGTGGAGTTATAGTCTATCATGGGATCTGAATCAGAGACCATGGTGCCCAATCACTTTGAATCGCCGACTAAAATTCCTCCCGCACCAAGAGCATCCAACCCTAGGTTGGGCAATAAGTAAGACGTTGCGGATCACAGGGCTTCAGAGTTGGTTTACATTTCATTTTCAGTTCACGAATGGCCTAATGCTCGCTTCTCTCGCTCCGGGGCGCAAATAAACAAAACTAACCAACACCAACCCAAATGTAAAAAAGAAGCAAACATAACTTTGAATAAAATAAAAAAAAACATCGACGCGAATCACACCCGGGCAGCCGTATCACACACAACACAGCATCCAACTACTGAGCTACGAGACCAGTTCAAAGCAATTCGCTGGGCCATAAAGATATGGTGTGTCAAAAATATAATCCGCGCGCAACCCTGAAGCCATGTGACCGGGGTTACGGAAACGTCTACTGGTTGAGCACGATCATTTGCACCCTGTAAAACTTCGGCCCGCATATTTCATTAGCGGTTCATTAGCTTGTATTTGTGAAAAAGTTTGGAATTTCCACGGGCACCGCCCTGTTTTACTGGGGATTCCTGCCAAATACTCCCCTCACACTGAAACAAAGTGTAAATTAGGCTGGAGGGTCGCCCTGCTTATAACTAAGCGCCAGAAGAGGAGCGTGCTGGCAAATTGCCTCGTATAGCAGTGCCATTCCCCTTTGCAAGGGGATCAACAAACAAACAAGAAACAAGATAACCTCAGGTCTCGAAGAGTAGCGTCTTCCGACAGCGATTCGTTGAGCGAATCGGTTGAATTACCCATGTCTTCGCGGTACACTGAATTGCTTCCAACGGTTAGATAATGTATTTGTAATGCGAAGGCTGCTGGTTCGATCCCCGTCAGTGCCAGTGCTGTTTTCAATTCTTTATAAGGTTGCTTGTAAAACGTTTTTCTTCTCGTTAAGGTTCGTCTGCTTGCGCCCCGGAGTGAGCGAAGCGAGCGGAGGGTCATGAGAAATAACTTAGTTATTGCCGACAATCGGTCAAGGTAGCCAAAGGTCACCAGAAGAGTTGAACCCAGACCGCTGTCTGAAGACGCCAATGTCTCGAATGACTTCGTTTCACCCTCGGTCGAGTCAACAGGTCGCGTAGCGGCTCCTGCGCCATCTGCTCAGGCCATTGGGCGAACACGTGGCAAACGATCAGACACTGTTTTTCTTACTTGCGGATAGATTCAAAATATCACTTTCGATCCTGCGCATATTTCACTTTTTGCATAGCCATCCGCTCGCTTCGCTCGCTACGGGGGCTCAAGAAAATGAAACTAACCAGGTGCTAACCGAAACTAACTCAAAACATACCTAAAATCAAGTAAAAAACTGTTTGAAAAAAAAAATAAAAAGAGCAATGGGATTTAAGCCCCGGCCGCCGGATTGAGACCCAACCATCTAGACCCCTCTACCACGAGAGCCCTTGCGACAAGCTGATTGTATGGCGAGGACATGAGGCGAACGCAAGATTGGTGCGCGCGCACGCAGGAACGAAAGTGATATTTTGAATCTATTCGGAAATGTTTTTCTCACTTGGAGGTAGACATAGCGCGGCTCCTAATAAGCCTAATGTATTATTTCTCTTCACGCATGACCCTCCGCTCGCTACGGGGGCTCAAAGGACAGGAATTAACCAAAACTCCCAATAAATATAATTAACGATACTGAAATATTCAATAATAAAATATATTCTCAATCAAGTAGGTAGTTCAGTTCATATTAAATAACGAATAAATAAGTATAAATACGGACCAACATATCTATCTCTTGGTAACTTTACCAAGCACATAAATACCATGACTGCTATATTGTTGATTTTTGTTTATATGGAAATTATCTGCTTGGTAAAGTTACTTAAGAGGTGGATATATCAGGCCTAAATCTTACAGTGTGTGACCTTTTACACTTTCTGTGCAGGCAAAACAGGAATAAAACATCCGTAATTACCATCCTATGGATGGCGATCGCCAGAAATTTGGCCAGTTTAAATTAAATGGCACTGCTACCAAGCAGTTTGCCAGCACGCTCCTCTTCTGGCGCTTAGTTAGAGGCAGGGCGGCCCTCCTGCATAATTTACACGTTGTTCCAGTGTGAGGGGACTATTTGGTAGGAACCTCTAGTAAAACGGGAATGTGCCCCAGGAAATTCCCGATTTTTGCACAAATAAAAGCTAATAAACTGAACGACTGAGTACTTATGCAAGGAGGTTACGCACACTGTAGGTATAACCACTTTCTGTCAGAGACTCCAAATTCCCGTAGGGTATACCCCCGACCGCCCTCATGTCACGCTACCGCGCACGGAAATTAACCTGGAGTCCTAGTAGGACTCACCCTCCCCTACGCGACCCACCCGTTTCACCTTCCAGCCGGTACCACTTTCCAGACTGTCCTTGGAGAATTAGAACACGTTTTCTATGCAAAAAGCTTCCACTACCCGTGCTGAATTCTGTAATTCATTTCCAGCATGTTCACCCTACGACGGCAGGACCGGAAGTGTTCTTGAGAAATTAAATTTTGTTAAGTAAAGGTGTGATATATTCGTAAATAATGCGAATGTTAGTTGCAAGGGAATTGTCAAAAATATTTATAAACAGCTGTCTACAAGTAGCGTCTTTCGACAGTGGTCTGTTGTAAACCTTCCACCACGCGACCCGTTAATCGAATCGGCAGCATTACCCATGTGTTCGCGGTTCACTGAATTGCTTTCAACGGTCTGGTAGGTGTTTGGTTAGATAGTGCGTTTGCGATGCGAAAGTTGCTGGTTCAATCCCGGTCAGGGCCAAGCTATGTTTTTAATTATTTTCAAGGTTATGTTTGCAAAACGTTTTTTCACTTGAAATTTGTTTTTCGGTTGAGCCCCGGAGCGAGCGAAGCGAGAGGAGGGCCATGCGAAATAATTTAGTTATTGCCCATTCGGCCAAGGTCACGAGAAAAGTTGAAAACAGACCGCTGTTTGCTGTGAAGACGCACGTCTTTCTACGGTATAATGTTCATTGCATAAACAATGCTCATGCTCAATTCAATCAAAAAACAGTTATGGCAGAGTATAACATGCCATGTTATACTCTGGTTATGGCAACAGTGACATATTGGCAACGCTGATCATTGAAAATTTCAAATTCAAATTTTCAAATGTCAAATAAACTGTCAGCCGACAGCATGGCATCCTGTTTTAGGTTATAGTTTTACATATAATAATATGCTTAATTTTCTTTATTTTTTAATCTTAACTGAAAAACTATCAATTGGTAAGTAATACTGATTTTTACCTTAAATATGGAATATCGTTTTCACGTGCCTTAATTTAATTTCAGACAGATAAAAATGAGATACGTACGTTGTCAACTATGTCAGACAAGGCTGCCAACATCAAAAAGACTAATGTTCCATTACTTGAACGACCATTCAAAATTCAAACTCGCCCGCGAATTTTTGAAATTGAGTATCAGAAACGCTATTCCAAAACTATTTGCTAAAAAACGAAAAAATAAGACTGAAAATGGATCTGAAACGGTTTTCGCAAACGACAATGTTCAAATATTTTATAGAGATAACGAAATTATTATTAGGGACGACAAAAGTTCCATAGATATGGAGTTTTCTTTTGACGAAAACTCGAACGATGCCAAAGAGACTTGCTTCGCAGCCGAAAGTGCGTTGAACGACAAACACAACGTTGAAGAAGTCGATAATTTAAATAATAACAAATTAAATAAGACAAGTGAACTGAGAAAGTTACTGAAATTCCAAAATAGTGACAATGCAACAAAATTGAGAATCACCGCGTCGTCCAGCAGTGCGTCCTCCGAAGACAGTTCCAAGACTTTTTCTTTTAGGAAACGGATGAGGAGGAGAAAAGGTACTAGAGACAGGACCAAACATTACAAGATAAATATTACTCGGACGAAAAACTGTGAATCGTTAAATGAAAATACAGGTAACGTGACAAAATTAAGTAATCGACCATGCAGTTAACTAATTATAATGCATTAAAACAATTTATGTTAGTATAATATCTATCATAATATAAGCTCTTTCCTCCACCATTCTGTAAATAGAAACTTGAACCTTTTAATGATTTTTTAGGTAAATTTTACCTATGCCACTGTATGGAGGATAACAAATTGAAGACAGATGGCAGTGCTGACATGAAATTAACCTCAGATACAGAATCAGCTTCCGACACAGGAAGGACGACCATCTGTAATGATGCAAAAGTGTTCTGCAGTAAATGTGGTAATGGATATAAGGAAGAAAGTTTGCTCTTGGAACACATGAAAATCCATGAAACACACTGTAGGTGAGACAGGTGGCAAAATAGGAAAATTTTGTTATTCCTCATCTTTTTGTGTTATTTATCTCTTACTACTTTCTACTTTATTTAAATTACAATGCTAATATTTGTATATACTGTAATCAATAGGAAACCAACTTTTATTGTCAACCAAACTAAATCACTAATTTATTGGAGAGATTTCCTGAATACTAAGTAAATAATTAATATGCAGATTTAATGAAGTTGCAGGTATATCTTAATGTATTGTTTTTTTGTTAATTTTAGGGTTTGTAATGAAATATTTCCTACAGAGTATCTGTTCAAACAGCACATACAGTCACACATTTTTAAGGTTTTTGTGTGCCACGTCTGCAATTATGAGTTCCCACTTAAACCGATGCTACACAAACATTTTGACAACCATGTGGAAGATTCTATATTGGAATCTGTGATAGATATGGAGGAGGTAATACATTTTTTTTACTGGTGGCTATTTGAGGATGTTATGAGACATCTGAAAGGGCATTCACAGGACAGCTTCATAGAAATACTTATTCATGCCATTAACAAGCAGTCTAGCATAGGTCAAAATGCAATACTGATCATAAAAGTAATCACAGTTTCAGAGAATACAATAATTTAAAAAAAAATTAGTGAGTGCTAGTACTCGAGTGAGGCACTAATGTGTAAACATATCCTATATCGACATGCACAAATATTTGAGCAGCCCTCATAAAATCACTGCGCATGGTTATGATGTCACAGCCGTTTACACATTTCCGTCTCCATCCGCATGCACATTTCCGTCCCATTTACCAAGATTTACCCTCATACCGCCGCGTAAGATAGTTACACATCAAAACTAACCGTAATAATCAACGCGGGCGAAACCGCGAGTAAAACCTTAAAGTGTCCTATGTCCTTTACTATACTCTTGAAAATATCTGTACAAAATTTCATGATGGTCGGTCTAGTAGTTTATGCGTGACAGCGTAAGAAACCAGCAAACACATTCGCATTTATAATATTAGTTATTCGCATTTATAATATTAGTTAGTATTCTTTAATAATACTTAATGGCAGCTTCAATTGGAGTGGATGAATTCACTGCACAAATTTGACACGAAAACCTAATGCCACCAGGAATAACATCAACCTATGGACACAGCTTATGCACTACCAGCTAGTCATCTTGGGCCAGCATCATTTAATTTGGAAATAACCAATAACCAAATTTTAGAAGAGGGCCATGACTCAATATTGTTTTAAACGTCTGGGTTAGTTTGGGTTGACAAGGGAAGGGAGTGGACGGGTAAAACCGGCAGCTATTCTGTTACGGGTTGGCTCCACGATTTGACAAGCGTCAAGCGTCGTCAAAGGCTTCACGCATTCTCGAGCAGTGGCGTTTCATGAATATTTTATTATAATCTCCGCAGGCATATGCCTTATTAGGTACATTCTCGTCACTAAGTTATATCTGTTATTTTATACTCCTTAATACTTCTATTACTAGCTTAAATCACAAAATGCAATGATTAAAATATAACAAAAATATAGTTCCTTAAAAGATCAAAACAATGTACGCCACTGCGCGACAGGCCATTTTCAAGGGTAATTATGTGATGTTTATTAGCAATCATGACTGAAAATGTTTACAAAGGTAATATAAAATTACAAAGAAAGGCAGCCTGAAGTAGTCGTAATCATATTTTGAAATAATCTATATCTCAGCTCACACAAAGAAAATTTAGAAAATAAATAATAAATATTAGCGCCAGCAAGAACTAGGTGTAGAATATATTTACCTGTGAAAAGTAATTCCAGGCTCCTTTCAGTCATTGCTACTTTTACAGCCATAAAAACAACAAAACACTATATTGTTATGGACAAATTGAAGTATTTTGAGAGTTTTTCACAACAAAAATCACCAAAATACACGGAGGTGCCGCTTTGAATGTCTGGCTCGTATTAATGTTGCCGTCCGTACGATTTTTGATCACACGTACTGCGCGCAGCCGTAAAGCGAGATTATCTGTCCACTCCCTTCCCTTGTCAAAGGTCTGGGCGTTTGAATGATACCTTTGACAGTTTGTTTAATTTAAAATGTGCATTGTTATCGTCTAAAATTGTATAAAAATCCGAAATGTCCGGACTTTTTAGGACGATAGCCGTGCCTTCGGACGAATTTGTCGGGGATTTTGAAGCGAAAATTCCTCGAAAAATTCATTTTAAATTCAAGGGTCCAGGGACAAGTTACATATAAAATTTCAACAAGGACACCTAAATTGCAATGTCTACACTTAAAAATTCCTCAACACTGTAGAGAGTTTGTTGCATTAAAAATCCTTTTATTGATTTGGTAAAAAGTCTCTCTTCCAGCTCTAATGTGCTCCAGAAATATATTAAATCGCATAGGTGCAATATTGTTTAAACTAATTCAGGATTTTTTGAATCTTTGGCATAGATTATTCTTACATCTAGGTCATGGTAGTGACAATCAGAACACAGACTATATCTAAAAAAGTTTATCTTTACATAGCTTAGACACTTCAAGATATTCAGAGGTGGTAAAGTTAAAAAATGTGAAGGTCTACCTAACATATAGCAATATAGGGCAATTGCTGCCCTCAAATTAAGCGGACAGCCCTTGTTTAGAGTTTAGTCTGTTAATCCGAGGTGCATGGACCCACACTAAGATAGCATAGTTACAATTTGAGGTGAAGGCCCGTATATTGCTCATATTTCTTTTTAGACAAAATATTTTTTACTGCCTTATTGACATTCAAGAAAAGGCTGTTTGTATTGTATCAAACTCCATACGTTGAATAGAATCTTGCATTTTAGCTATGAGTATTCAAATTATAAGCATTGACAAGGACTGTGATATCATCAGCGTAATCACAAGGTTGTTGTTAGTGATTGATTTTCAGATGTTGTCACTGATGTAATCCATTAGGAAGAGCAAAGGAGCTAGAATAGTTACTTGTGGAACCTTATGCACATAAAAAGATACCTCTGATAGTTCGCTCCCAGAGAAAATCTGCTAGATTATATTTCTAAATTGAGATTTTTTTTTACTGATAGAATCGCAAGTATATCGCGAATATGTCCATCAGTGAAGGATGTTGCCTGCAGGAGTCAAGTTCTGTGAATACTTAGGATAAGCTCTCATTTTACGTTGGGAAACTGGACATCAGTCAGGCGAACCTCACTCTGATTGGCTTAGTTTGGGTTGATCGGCTTGAAAAACTAAACCTAATAACCTGTTAGTATTTTGGATAGCAAGCTGTTTTGTATGTATGTAGCAAACAAATTTACTTGAAATGAAATTCGTCTATGGTTCCAACTGAAGTAATATTTTACATGGATAATGTAACTTGAGCTTTGTAAAGATTAAGCATCCATAGCTCTCGGTGTATGACAGGTATCTAAATATAAAATTGCAAAGCGATAATAGATCACCTACAGTTGTTTACTGTACCTTCCTTGGAAATTAGGTTTTTTTCTGCCACGACGAATTTAGAAACTTATTTTTTAATTAGTAAAACTCATCTGATGACGCTTTCAGGACTACAACGTCACGCCCTGCAGCCTGCCCAACATGACCTACCAAAGCAGTATTAAAAGCATTTTGTGTTACCTGGG
>MU182268.1:71153-84678 GCA_016904865.1 Pissodes strobi | reverse complement strand
GAGAAGATCAAATAACAGCTGAAACCATAAAAGGTATGGGAGAAGACTGAACTTTATTCACACAATGTGTGAAGAAATATGGAATACGGGAAAATGGTTATGTGATTGGTGTAAATCCGATTCATTCCAATCTATAAAAAAGAAACCCCAACAGATTGTAGAAATTACAGAACAATCGCTCTAATATCACATGCATGTAAAGTTCTCCTTAATGATATCAATGAAAGGCTAAAAGGGTTTCTGCGACCCCAAATTTCGGAAGAACAATCTGGGTTTGTCCCTGGAAGAGGAACCCGTGAACAAATCTTAAATGTCCGTCAAATTGCCGAGAATGTTATTTGATAAACAGTTAATTTTAAGCAAATTAAGTTTCTTGCATTTTTCTCGTATCTCTTACGGTTTTCGAGTAATTTTTTTTTTCTTGTTCACGTTACAAGAATCTCATCATTTTGTTGTTCAAATAAACGGGTAGGCTTTGCGTGAACACAAAATAAAGTGCTCAACCCTTTATTAAGGTGTGCAAATATTGTTCGAATGTCGCCTCTCATTATTTATTATGAAAAAGAAATCACGAAAAAAAATTTTTTGCAACACCCTGTATTTTCAAAACTAAGCGACATTCGAAAAAATTTTATAACACATTTTCGTCTTAAAATTACGTCAGGATTCACCAGTTTAATTTTTTTACCGAGGTTAGAAAACACTCTGTATAGTGGGCATATCATGCGAAGAGTTGTCGATGACTGTGCTGGAGGAATAGCAGTGGGAGGACGTAAAATTAATAATTTAAGATTCGCAGACGACACCCTGATATTAGCTGCATCCCAACTAGAAGAGATAATGCAGAAACTCAACAACATAAGTCAACAATACGGACTATCAATCAATGCCAAAAAAACAAAAGTTTTGATAATTGACCGAGCTAGAAATAATCAAGCATAAGTCACAAGTATAGCGGGATATGAAGTAGTCAAAAAGTTCAACTACCTAGGGTCGATAATAACAAATAATGGCGGATGTGAAGAAGAAATAAGACGACGACTAATGATGGCTAGGTCAGCAACAGCTAAACTGACGAAAATCTAGAAAGACACCGATATAACTAAAGCTACGAAACTTCGCCTTGCATCCACATTGATCTTCCCTATTGCTTCTGAAACGTGGACTATTAAGAAAGTTGACGCTAATAGAATCCACGCCTTTGAGATGTGGGTATACAGGAGGATATTGCGAATACCATGGACAGCACATCGCACAAATGAGTCTGTGCTCCAAGAGCTAAATATTAATACCAGACTCAGTACAATAATAAACAGAAACATTCTGAAGTACTTTGGTCATATCACTAGAAGGAGAGAGGGCATGGAAAGACTAATCGTCGGAGGTGGAGTAGAAGGCAGAAGATCAAGAGGCAGATCTCATTCACGATGGTCTGATCAAGTTAAAAAAATCACAGGACTATCCCTCCCGGAAGCATCTCACAAAGCACATATATGAATGGTCAATCACACTCCTTGCGTAGGTAAAGTAAGAATCAACTAAGAAAACGCCACCGCGTCATCCATAAAACGCATTCTGTCTCACTTTAGTTTATGTCTGGTCAATGTTTGCGGACTTTGTCAGGTATGACGCTCGTGTGTTTTTCTTAGTTGATTCTTACTTTAACGGACTGAGGAGGAGGAGGAGGCTTGTTTATAAGGGCAGTTGCAGGTTAATAATTTTTGTTTAAATTTCGGAAAAACTGATTTTTTAGGTCCATGAAAATCAGCAAATCTAGTATGAAATAACGAATCTAATTAGTTGAGTTAGGACTATTGTGTTTTTGAATCTGTCCAAATATGTTTTTTGCCCAATTTATTTACTAGCATTCGTGGAAAGTGAGGTAAACATTTTTGCGCAAAATCGTTACAAAATAAGCTCGAGTGTGGAGTGTGGTTTTGTTTTTAGTCGAGTGAGAGAATCCTGTCAGATTTTTTCACACTTCTATAAATAGTAAGGAATCCTTCGCGTTGACTCTTAATACCTTAAGGTGCCACTTAGCACGCGTGCGGTGTGTTGGCCTCTGTTAATTGATGAGTGAGGGACTGACGACTGTCCCCTAGTTCGTTTTCGATAACTGATCGGAAGTTTTTATTTTAGATTGAGAAATGCAGCACCGAAAGGAGAGAGAGAACGTAGCCATTAGAATAATTGTGATAAAATACATCCGTATGAAGAAAAAATGAATCTCTGGCAGAATATATTTGCTAACAGATAAAAATTGCCTTTTGTCATTATCCGTCCATTTGTTCTGTCAATACACATACGATAAAATCGTGGAGATTCAATAGTAATAGGCATATCAAAAAATATTAAACTGCTTGTTGTCAAATGCTAAAGAACGACTGTTCATTTATTTTTTAGGATTCTAAAAGTATTATTTCCCTTGATAAGAATTTCCGATTGTCGCCAACTTTTTGCCACAGAGGTGTTCTAATTGTTATTTAGTTTCAATTTAATATAAGCATTTACATTTACGATTTATTTTCAAAAAAAGGTATACAGTATGTTTTAAGGAAATAGCCACTAAAAGCGATTTAAAAATAGAATTTGATATTCAAATGATATAGATTTAACATATCCCAATATACGTTCCTTATATTTATATATTGGCATTCTTTAACATTCTGTAAAACTTTTACAATTAGTGCAATGACCAAATATCAAATAGTTTTTGTTTTATATAAGTAGTATTTCAAATACAAAATTTTGGTGCAAATATTTTATTCACAAAGTTCAATTTTTATTCGTTGAACGAAAAATGTTAAGTTTGTTGTTATTATATTATTGAACTTCTTTTTGATTAATTTTTTCTGAATTATTTTTTGACCTGTAATTTATTTTTGACGTTAGACTATTTATGAACGATGAATTTATATTAGAAACAATGTTATGCAAAACAATTGTAGTTTCATTGATAGAATTGCAAAATATTTTATTTAAAAAATTCAATTTTTATTCGTTGAACGAAAAATGTTTAGTTTGTTGCTATTATATTATTGAACTTCTTTTTGATTAATTTTTCTGAATTATTTTTGACCGGTACTTTATTTTTGACGTTAGACTATTTATGAATGATGAATTAGAAACAATGTTATGCAAAACAATTGTAGTTTTATTGATAGAATGGCTGGCTGTCTGATCAAAACCAACAGAATATACTTTCAAAAGTCTGTCATCAACTATCAAACCCTCTGCGTCTTTCCGGCGAAAGCTGATATACCAGAGTATATACTGGGGATATACTATCAATACATTCATTGATCAAATAGTGCGCCAGTTGTCTGTCAGTCATAGAAACTGATCAAACTAGCGCAGTAGGTACTGAAAATGGCAGGGCTTATTAAATTCAACATCTTAGTGAGATATTGTTGTTTTGATTGAGAATTGTTTGTCTGAGGCCCAGTTTTTTATGTCATTGTTATCTTTACCAACAAGATAATTTCCATGGAAACAATTGTGACAACAATGATTATCACGCAGGTTATCCTCTTGGTAATGCTAACAGGCACGTAAAAAACTGGCCTTAAAACATTTTTTTTTTAAGTGAAAACTATCATTCAGTAATTTATGCCTGCACATGTAAATACAGGACCGGACTCAAATTGTTTACAAGGTGTATTACTGATTATTTTACTATTTTGTGCATGGATATCAAACTAAAATTTCAAATTTAAATGCTGTGCAAATAAAACGTTTAACAGCTTTCATTGTATTGCATGTTTAAATGTGTGCCCACACTGCTGTGCTTAAGTAGCGGGCCAGTATAATGTCCACTCAAAAGTGTAAGATCCAGTGCATTTTTAAGGTCAGACCAAACGATGATGAATTATTTGGTGCTCCATGTGACTTGCGAGGAAGTATGTTGTTCCCAGACTAGTACAACGGAAGCCCATGCAATAGCTCTTGGTCAGCGGATTTTATAGGGGTAATGGGTAGACCCATCTATAGTCCCAATAGGTGACAGATCTACTTCAGGGATGCGCCCCTGCCCACGCGAGTCGCCTTGGTCTATCTCCCAAGAGCATACGGGGGAAACCATTGTCCCATACCTATACTCCTTTCCAACAAGCGCGGCTCGTGAGTGTATTGGCAAGTGGGTCAAATCTAGGTGGAAAGAGGCGTATGCCAGAATAGCGTCGAAGGCGAAAAAAATTCCGGGTGTCATGCCCAAAATGTCTTATATCAGTAACTCCAGTTTTAGTCCATAACGAATTATCGGTACAAAACAAAATACAGGGAAAATAAATGGCCATTTTTTACGTTGCATCCGCAACTCCTGTCAGGAATATTGTTCATAGCTGGCTTAAAATACCTGTTAATTTCTTTCCCTCTTATCTTCTGTGGTTTGTTTTAGGTCTAGAAGGTTTGGGGCGTCCATTTTCTTTTATTTCTAAACGCGTTTCAAACGTCAATGTGCCGCTTATTTTACACTGAAGTATTTCTTGCACAGAAGCCATTGGTAAATAATTGTTTATAACTTGCACTGCATTTACCACTAACCAAACGCCACAAACGACACAATGCAATAATGTCTAAATTCAAAAAAGAAAGGAAAACTAAAAGCAAACTATAATTTAAATAAAAAAACCAATCAATAGCGCTCGCGCCGCGCCGCCGGTCGGCCTGCTATGATCGATAATAACAACTAGATTTCATATAAGTTTTTGCAAATGCAATGGGTAAGTCAATAACAGCCAATTAATGTTCGTTTTCTTTGTCTAACCCTTAACCCAAATGTTTGCAATATAATATTATATCCCGAACGCACCGTCTATAGATATTAGAATATCTATAGACGCCGAACGGTTCGAGTGTGTTTTCATAAAGGTCAGGCAGCATGCAAACCTGGAAGCGCCAAAAGCACTAGCATTGGCCGGCCGTCGACAATTTCGTCAGCTATGAGTCTCTTTTTAACTCCTTAGAAAGCGCGTATCTACGTGCTCCGTCTTAGTTTCGGTTCTCTAATTGCCGTAAAAAGCCATAAGGTGAATATAAAATACGGCCGGGCATCCAGCATCAACCGGACAAATTGAGGAGTTTTCGCATGACACTTTTTTTAAAATAACTATCAGCTGAGTCATTGACCAAATGATCTTACTGAGAAGCCGCGCCTGACCTAAACAAAGCTAACCCAAACTAATCAAAAATAACCCAAACTAACCAAAATTGTGTCGCCTAGGCTTGCGTGAAGTAAGGCTTGCGCTTTCTTCACGCAAGTGCGTAGTGGCTTAAACGAGACGAAATTAACCTAAACTAACTCAAAAAATGAAAATGACTTATTTCCGCAAGTAGTTTTTTGAGGTATTATGTTTAGAAAAATATTTATAATGTAAAACAGAAACACGTTTTCGTGTAACTGGTTTCATTTATTCTAGAGTAGAAAAAATGAAAATGATGCATTTCCGCAAATTTTTTTTTTATGATTTTGTATTTGGGGAGGTTGCTCCATACTAAATAAACAATAAATATTTCTTCCATAACTGATTTCAGCTAAGCGAAAGTTGATCCCATATCTTTTCAGTCTCAAACGTTGGCAACAGTGTGCCTTCTTCAAAATATCTATTTCCATGGTGACATTTGACAGTAAAAAGGGGGATGCTTAGCTTACAATTATAATTACAAATAAACTTTTATTTTGTTTCAAGGGGCTATGCAGGGCCGGACTGGGCCGGAAAATCGGCCTGGGAGCTAAATGGGATTACCGGCCCTCTCCTCGGGCTTTCATATTTATTTTATTTTTAATCCAAACAATGAAATTGCAGAAACCGTGAGTTTAGTAATATCGGACAAAACTAAGTTTAAAACATGTGCATAGCGCCAAACGTGAATTTGACCCGGTGAGTCTTTAGAGAGCCATGCCAAAAATTACCATTTATAAAATGATATTACTTTGCTAATTGCGCCGGCATGCGGCAGTGCGATTTGCCTTCTAGGATAATAGAAGCGCTAACTAGCTATGACTAGACATCGCATGTATTGGAAAAAACAAACCGGGACATATTTATTGCCTCGGCGCGCGAAATGTTGCCGTTTCAGTACAATTGTACTGAATTCAGCACCAAAAAAAATCTGTACTTTGATACAACTTTTTAAAATATTACGAAATTCAGTACAAAAATTAATTCTTCGAATTAAGGTGCAAAAATCATAAAGTTAATTAATTAATGTGAAGAGAAGAATAATTATTTGATAACATATTTATAATATTATTTATGCGTGTCTTGCTTATGAATTCGCATTTAATTAGGGAATCACCGAAAACATTTGTTATACAAAATATATCGTTTCGATTAAATTTTTGCTCATTTTATTTTCAATTTCATCATTAATAAACATGCCACAATATAAATATATGTTTTTTAGTACGTCATTAATATAGACTTTTAAAATGCATAATCTTGCAAAGGAACTTATTGGGTAATAAAAAAATATCTACCACTGTAAATTAACATTTGGTTCATTTAAAACTGTCTCAGTACATTTTTGAAAGAAAATCGGTACATTTTAAAAACACTGCTGCGGCAAACACAGCATAGCGAGTCCAGCGTCCGGATAGTGGTTGCTTTGAGTTTTTATTTTTTTAACGTTTCTTTCGTTTTTTTTTTGGCAACGCGACCGGCCCGTTTTTCGGACCGGCCCACCGGGTGATCGCCCGGTCCGGGCCTATGGGCCGCCTTAAATTAGGACCGGGACAAAACGGAAGCCTGTCGTTCTACGGAAATGTCTCCTGGTTAATATTTTTACCCGAGAATTGATTTTCAGGTGTGTATTGTCTATATTTCTAGTTCTTTTGCGAAGTGGTGCTGAAAATTTATGTCAAAACTCGAACTTTGGGGGCATTTTTTCGGCTCAAATGTGGCGGATCCTCCAATTTTTTTTGGCTTAAACTACTCTATAGGACACCCCCTTTCTAATGAAAAGAAAAAAAATCGCGAAATCGTAGATACCTATGTCACAAGACTCTTTAGGGGAATTGCCACTCGAAACTTATCGCAATATAATTTGGCAACAAGATGGGCCGCCGCCTCATGCTGCTCGCCAAGTGTTGTAATTTCTTAACAACGTTACAATGAGTGGATCGGACGTTATGAAACTATTAGACGGCCACATAATATCCCCGATATTACAATTTTGGACACCTTTCTATGGGGCCACTTGAAGAATGTTGTTTACGAAAACAGGAATGCAAACACGGAAGAAATTAGAGGAAATTGTAAATGAAATCGATCGTCTTAACCAAGAACCCCAAATAATATTCACGAGTTTCGAAAGGTTAAGGAGGGGATACCGATCATGTTTCGAAAATAATAGAGGCCATATAGAACATTTAAATTATTAACATTATTTTTATCTTTGTCAAATAGTTAGTATGTGTTGTTACTATTACGTTTTACATTGGATTTTATGTTAATAATTAAGGTTTTAAGATGTTGTTTTTTGATGTTTGACAAATAAACACCTATGCTACCTATCTAGCTTTTTCAGGTAAAACTATCCTTTAAAAATGATGTTCTTACGGGACTGTTTTTAATTAATTGTAAGAAAACCGCTGGAAATAAACCCAGCAACCCCTATATCAGTGAATTCCTTGTAAAGAGCTCTATCCATTTGTATAAAAATATATAGGGTATTCCACTTAAAAACATTTTTGAATTCTACGGAAAAAAATACCTCAAATGACTATTTTCGTTTTTTACAAAAATGCAGGGAAGTTAAAAAAAGACAATTTTTACTTTAAAATGAATAACCCTGTACTAACTAGCCTTACAAATCTTTTTGTTATATTATAGTTTGCGTCCAGTAAGTTTATATTAAAATCTACATATATGTGGAAGGTTTTTCTTAAAATATTCGAAATGCTAAACAACTTATCTAATTTATTGAAAAATACCTCTGTATCTCCTGTCGGTGAACGGTATAGGCACACCACAATTTTGGTAAATTGATTGTCTTTTATCTCTGTAGCAATTATTTCAAAATTTTCTTCCGCGGCAAGTTTATCTATCTTCTGTATCTTCCTTATAGCATATTCTTCCTTGGCATAGCAAATTACACCCCCATATCCGCCTTTTCTACAGAAGTCATTTGCTATATTGTATGCATCTATGTTGAAATGTTGTATCATTTCTTTGGTGAGCCAGTGTAAACACAAACAAACTACTTCATACTTTTGCTCCATTATGATAGGTTTTAAATCATCCAGCTTATTTTGCAAACTGCGGATGTTCTGATAGTACATTCGCTGTGTACTGGATGCAGTATCGATGGATGAGGATCCATTATGGCTCATGGCATCCTCCTTTTCACAAAAAAACTGTATCATGATTACCATCTACACTACAGGATCCACAATCTCCATTGACTGCGGTGGCATCCGTTTTTTTGCAAAAAACTTTGACACTAATGCACCATCAGGCCCTGTGTTTTTTTGCCACGCTCTTCTATAGTTGGATTGGCTAATCGTTACATTGAAAGAGGAGTACATTTCCGGATGCTTCGAGGCATGGGGCTCACAGGAAACCTCGGGAAAGTCTGCCTTCAAAATTGAGGTTCTTGGTTGTTTGTTCTTTTTAAAATTATGTGTTTGTACGTATCGTTGTTGGTTTATGTGTTAATATTAACTATTTAGATACCATTTCTGCCTTTGTCAACAAAACTTTCAGTTTTCTAATAATAAAGCATATTTTGACTTTGACTGAGCTCAGTATGTGACGCTCATTTGCGTCGATTTCCGCCAAGCCATAAACCTATTATTGTTTCAATCTTATTTTTACCGGAAATGGCACCAGTGGAAATTTGGAATTTGGTACGCAACGATGCCTACATACGAAACGAAATGTCACAATTTTCTAAGGTACTTACAATTTGAACAAACATGCATAAATAAAAACAGGGGCGTGCGGTGAAATTTTAAGAAACGGAAGCAGCGGCAGTTCGTGGAATTTGATGCCAACACAAAAAAGCTTGCCGCAGATGCCGACGAAGGCTAATCCGCCGCAGGCTGAAAAATTTGAGGGACCACGCCCAATTTTTACCCAAAAGTCATTAAATCGTTAACAAAACAAGGATCCGGCGCCCCGTCGGGCGTCCCCTTGAATGGCGAATTGTTGCGCACTGAAATAAATATTTGTAATGTAGTTCGATTCTTCGATCACTTTTTGCAAATTCGTCAATGACGTCATCATAAAAACCTGCTCCAACATATTTTGGAGAAGTTTGTTTTCAATGGACAACAGCGATATTTGCCAAAGTCTTTCCTGCTCCGTTGAATTTCTTACGAAATTTTTTATACGTTTAAGTGTTGAAAAATTGCGTTCTATTGACGAACTTGCGGCAGGTATTGTCAATACTAATTCACACAACTTCGACATTTCAGTGTAGGCTTCTTCCAGCTCCTTGTCTTTTAAAAATAATTGCATTAGTTCTTTAGCGTTATTTTTTGTACTAATCATCAGTTTCGTAAATCACTTTTAGTTCAGATCGCAGTAACACTCGGTCGAAGAACTGGCCCTAATGAAGAAGAAGAGATTTAAACGCATCTTCTGGAAAAGTTTTTTCCTTAAATGCAGCAAAATTGCAGAGCTTTAGAATTTAAAATCATTTAAACCGTTAAATCTATAGTTTATTTGTTGCTGAATTTGATCGATTATTTCATAAAAGAGGCGCCTATATGACATTCTCCTACCCTGTCTGTTCGAAGACGCTTAGCTTGTGGCTCTACATTTAACGTCATCGTTTTCTCCCAACACACGTCAAAGTCATCTCTTTTTTGTCTTAACATGAACTTAAAATCCTCCACTTTTTTAAGCAAAAAGCAATATCATTCGTCTTAGTTTGTAATATATTAAAAACATTGTCCGGGCATGGAAATATTTCTGAAAATATGTTCAACAAATATTTAAAATAAAAATCTCATTTCAAACAGTCCAAAAATCACCTCGAACTTGCTTCAGAGTCCCACATTTCATTATTTTCTATTATTCTCAAATAGTTCAATCAGTGATTCACGATTTTCAGAGACTGTTAGCAGAAGTTTTCCATTATAGTTCCACCTAGTAGGAGCTACTTTGGGCAAGCGTTTGTGACAATAGAGTCCAAAGCATGTGTACGTTTTGTTGACTTGGAAAAAAAACTGTCATGCCACTTAAAGTAACGAAATAGTTATTTTCCTAACTAGTGCGGAAAGTGATACTTTTCCGCACGCGATTGCAGTTTGCCGAACGACGTGCAGCGGAGTTCGGCAAGCAGTCGAGTGAGGAAAAGAGACTTTCCGCCTGAGTTAGGAACAAAATTTTTTCTACAAGCACCTAAATCAAAAATTGAACCGTCTATTTTGTTTTATTTGGGCAAATAGAATAGTTATTTTTATTCGCTTGAGAAACATAGATCTTTTAGACAAGATTTTATTTAAAAAGCATAAAACAATAACAATTTAATAGCAGTTATTGATATTTATGATACTGGGTGTCCCAAATTTATAGGTATATTTCTTTTGTATAATAATTCTTTAATAATTATAATTAGTTTTCCGCTTTGTTATAACGAACATGACGTGTTCCCCTAAATTTGGTATTATCAATATAGAAGTTACTGTGTGACAAATTTGTATACTTTTTTTGATATTTTTACTTTTCCGCACTAGTGCGGAAAAGTAATGCGGAAAAGTACTTTTCCGCACTAGTGCGGAAAAGTGGCACTTTCTAAACTAAATTGAGTGCGGAAAAGTGAACTTTTCCGCACGCAAGTAGAAAAAATAATTTACACTCTTTAATGTGATTTATGGACCAGGATAAAATTAAATTTAATTTATGAGCAAAACAGTGGACAAATAGAGCACTTGGGAAAGTTTCTCGAATTTTAGTTTGCAGACCTCCTAATTGTCCTGCCATCACTGCAGCTCCATGCATAGCATAGCTTTGAGCAACTAATTTTTCTTTTTTAACGTACCGTTAAATGGGGTGACATTGACCTCGCGGGGTGACTTTGATAACTATTTCATATTTTTATATTTTGAATTTCCCGCACTTTGCATAAATGTCACTCGAAACAAAGATGACTGATTCTTGTTTAGTAATAACGTGTCAAGTGATCGTTGGTGGTTAGAAGTCCGATAAATAATATTAAAGGGGGTTAATTTCCCTCTAAAAAGGTATGTATTTAATTAATTAATTAATATCCCTTCAAAATTTGTAGTCTAACTTGATATTTACTTAAATGATACGCGTTTTCGCAACAGAAATATAATCATTGATACCTGCTTTCCCTCTAACCTCACTTTTACTTTTTTGTTAAGGCTGGGTTTGGAATGACTTTAAATTTTGTTCCGTGGGGTCAAATTGATCACTATATTGGGGTGAAATTGATCACCGTGCTGGGGTGAAAATGATCACAGTAATTGTGTATAATTGGTCATGATTTTAAAAGTATTAGGTTTACGGTCGATACAAAAGTACCAATGTTAAAAATTTAAATCTGAAAAAGCAATATTTGCTGATAGCTGCGTATTATAATCGGGACTTTTTATTTCAGTTATACAAAATGCCGAGGGTTTACAAGAGAAAGTTGGGAGCGCGGAGGTATAAAGATTACACCGACGAATCTATTGAGGTTGCCCTAAAGAAAATCATCGACGAAGGTTGGAGTATAAGAAAAGCTGCAAAAATATATAAGATTCCATACGGCACCTTGAATAACAAATATAATGGACGTCACATTAAAAGCAATGGCGGTCAATCTATTTTTAGTCTAAATGAAGAAAAAGCAATTATTAAGTGTGCAGCTGCGTGCGGCCAATGGGGATTTCCTCTAAGTTTGAGAGATCTAAGACATATGGCAAAAAATCTATTAGATACACAGGGCCGTATAATTGAAAAATTTGAAAACAATTTACCCGGAATTGATTGGGCATATTCGCTCCTAAAACGACATAATAATGACATCACACAAAGACTTGCTGCCAATATCAAAAAAGCACGTGCTGACGTGTCTCGAGAAATCTTAATGGAATATTTTGATAACTTACGCACAACATTAGATGGAATTCCTGCCTGTAACATTTACAACTATGACGAGACTAATTTGCTTGATGATCCGGGACGACAAAAACTTATATATCATCGTGGTGTAAAATATCCTGAGAGAGTCTGTAACTTTACGAAATCAGCTACTTCAATAATGATGTGCGGATCGGCATCTGGAGTGTTATTACCTCCATACATTATTTATCGGGCTGAGAAAATGTGGACTCAGTGGACTGAGAATGGCCCAAAACTTGCTCCTTGCTGTGTCGATAGATGCTGTGCAGCTGGTGCTCGATATAATCGTACAAGTCATGGATGGATGGATGCCGAAACATTCACCGACTGGTTTCGATCATCGTTTCTGCCACACGCAAAAAGGCAACAAGGGCGAAAAATACTTATAGGAGACAACCTAGCGTCTCATTTTACTGACGATGTGATAACGCTATGTGAAGAAAATAATATTGGTTTTGTATGCTTACCTAAAAATGCCACCCACCTGTGCCAACCTTTGGACGTTGGATTTTTTAGACCATTTAAGATGGCCTGGAGAGAAGTTCTCCTAGAGTGGAAAAAAACACATCCGACACTCTCTTCTATCGATAAAAAGGATTTTCCGCAATTACTACAATCAACCCTAACTCAAATGGATAACAAAATATTAAAAGAAAATAAGCAAAACGCTATTAAAAGAAATCTTATTTCTTCCTTCGAAGCGACTGGCATTGCTCCATTTAATCAAAATCGCGTTTTAGGGAAACTGCCAACAGAATACGTCAATGAAGGTCAAGTGGAAAATATACTTGTAGACTATCTAAAGGCACAAAGATTTACAAACATACCATCCAGACGCAACCAAAAGCGAACTAAACTAGTTGTTGAACCTGGAAAAAGTGTAAGTGCCAAACGATCCGATTCAAGCAGTTCTGATTCCGATATAAATAATCCTATAGTAGATGACAATTCGGATGACGACAGTGATTCCGAAGACCTGTATACGATTTTGGGACAAAATGAAGAAGTTGTACAGAAAGATGCTATTAAAAAAGGAACATTTTTACTGGTAAAAGTACTTGGTGGGCTTCGAAAATCAGTAGCTTATCGTTATGTGGTGATAGTACAAACTGTATTAGAAAACTCGGAATTTGAAGTTTTGGGAATGAAGTCCATGATGTCCCTGAAAGGTAAAAAAACAGTTTTTGTAATACAAGAAAACGACGAGTTTACCGTCGATTTTGATGACATTATTTCAATTCTACCCGAACCTACTGTGGAGAATACTGCAGGCTTTGTAAAACATGTGTTTAACAATGCTGTAGACGTGAAAGAACTATAACTTTGTTTTTTTTTATTGTTTCACAATAAGTTTTATTTTTTTTTCACTGCGTTACCAACTAGATTCTAGTTTTTTGTTCTTTGATGAGTGTAATAACTTTGTTTATTGTTTTAAAATACGTTTTCGT